>RJWM01000966.1:0-80076 GCA_004363535.1 Dasyprocta punctata
AGGCCCCTCTCTCACACCCAGGAAGACAGAGTGGGAGAAGGGCCAGGGAGGACTTTGAGAGCCTCCTCAGGATGGGGGGACCCCTGGCTCACAACATGAGGCAGGGCAGGCGAGACCTCTCACGGGCCACATGCTCACCTCCAGCAAGTGACACCAACAGCTCAGGGAGTTCTGAGGCCAGTGTTCTGACCCATCAACGAGACTTCCTAAAGTAATTTCACTCAGGCCACCCACTTCTGTGATTTGCAACCTCCTACCTCCGAGACCCAGTTTATCAGCCCAGGTGTAAACAGAGCTTCCAGCACCATGTGGTACAAAGCTGCTGTGTGGGAACACGGGGCAGGGCAGGTTGGGGGCCTCCTCACCCAGGGAAGTGGCAGACCTGCCTCTCCCGTGCCTCCCTGCCACGCTTATCCGCATAACAAGGCAGAAACAGACCTCAAATCTACAGTGGCATGCGAGGGACAGGTAGGTGACGATGTGAGGTGGCTAATTTAGAGGGTTATGAAAATTAAGTGAAAGACTGGCACTTTTGGGACATGATTTAAGACACTTGGAAGCACTCAGGCAGCCCAGAGTGACCCAATTTTATTAGTGGAAAAGGAATTTAATTTAGCCTTGGTTCATTTCTGTCCAGTTCAAGAAATAAAGTTCAGACAGCCAAAGAAATCAATTTATTTTGGCAGGAAGAGAAATTTCAGGTCTTGCCCCAGATCACAACTCATCTCACCAGCCTCCTGTAACAAACTGCAAATGAACCACCTTCCTTGGGACATGAAACCAGTCTGCATTCTTTGTCACCACCAGACCGGTGAGCTTCCTGAAACCTGACATTCAAGCTCTAGACAATCAGGAAGCAGTGTCCCAAGATCAGGGACTCCCGAGGTTTGAGTCTGAGGTGTCCTCCACTCTGGTCCCTGGCCACTTCTCAGGATCACTTGCAGAATCACATTTGGAACCAAAGAGCAAAGCTGGGGTGCTCAGGTGACAGTGGGAATAAGAACCTGCTGTCTGGAATCTCCCTACTCAGAGTCTCCTGATCCAGGTCAGGACACCTTGTTAGTATCCAGGTGTCAAATCACAGAACTCTCAAAGTCGTGACAAAAACAGCACCACTGCACCTCATAGAGCATTTTTCATTGCAAATGGTTTTTACACTTGTGGCTTCACATTGTCTCTGGGGTATGTGGATATTAGGGACACCACATTACAGATCTGGAAACTGAGGCCCTCAGTGGGTTCTTCCTCCAAGTCACAAACTTTCTTTTCTCCCAGGCCAACTGACATTACCTGAGAAGCCTGCTCTGCCTGTCTCAGCTCCAGCACTGGCCTTTGGAGTGGCAGAGAGAGCCCAGAAAGATGCTGCAGTCAGATGCCAACAGGACCAGAGACCTGGGGAAGCCTGGTCTCCTAGCCTCAGCACCCAGTTACATGAGTAGGTTGTGTGTGTTTGTGTGTGGAGATGCACATCAACTCTATGTGTTTTCAAGTCACAAAAGGTTCACCAAAAGCACTGAATTATCCCACACAGCACATCTCAGGCATGGCTGTAGGAAGGAAACTCAGGAATGTCTGAAACATTTCTAATGAGCTCTCCAAGCTACTGATGATCTCCCTCCACAAACATGAAACACTACATGCACAGAGTATTATTTCTAACAGCAAAATCCTAGCAATGAGGCAAAAGTCCAATAGAGAATGACGGTTAATGAACAACAGTGTACCTACATAAAGGAGTACCATGCAGCCAGCAAGAATGAAGGTCTCCAATCAATGATAGGAAAGGAATTCTAAGATATGGGCTCAGTGAAACAGCAGTATGTATAAGGTTAGGTCCAGTAAATTTCCTTTATTGAAAAGGAAATTTACATACTTGACTTGCTTTTTACAAAGAGTGCCAGCAAGTATGTAGTGACAAAATAATGACAATGCTTGCTCCGGAGGGCAAGGTGGAGTGGCACAGGAGAAAACAGGATGAGAGTGAGATTCCTCTGAGGATATCTTTAGTAAGACTTTTGAACTGAGTGTCTTTCACATTTAAAAACATAAATGTAAGCAGAAAGGACTTTAAAACCACTCTCAGGAGCTGGTGATGTAGTTAGTGTAAAGAGCATGCTTGGGGTTCAACTTCCAGTTCCCATGAATAAGAAGACTGAAAGTGTGTGCTAAAGGGTCAATCTTGTCCCACTCTTCCTCTCGCCTTCCAGAACTTTCTTTCTGGCTCTTTTCTGGGCTATCCGGTAGCTCACTGGTGTGTGTTTATTGGTTCCTCGCACTCACAGTTACTTGCTAATGACCTTTTATCACTTTTCATTAAGCCACTCATGCAACAGGTATTTTGAAAAATTTAACCTGTTATATAGTCTGTTCTTCTATAAAACCCTCTTGATAAAATGGATGGCTAAATTTCCTGAAACAGAAAACACCTCTTAAATTGGGTCATCCTGCATTATAACAGTTCCATTTTGCTGCCACCGAAATGAGCATCAGCTTTTGAATTCTGTTAATATTCAAGCAAATGGTCTGTCTGGTAGCTGCTCACACAGTGCTCTACTGAGGAAAGCCAGGGTTTTAATGACATGCACATCCAGTATCTCACTGAGGTAGATCTGTGGCTTTATTCCACTTGACAGCCAGATGATAGGTCATAACGTCTCATTAACTGAAAAATGCTGAATGTGGGCCCAAAAATGTTGATCACTTTGGTTATTGAGCCTTTCCTTAAGTAAATACCAGGCAACAAAAACCACCTGCACCATTCCAAGGGGAGATGGGCTGCAGTTAGACTGGAAAGGGTGTTCCACAGCACAGAATGTGCAGAGGCAACGTCTACAGGAAAGAACCCTGGCCTGAGTACCAGCCCCTCTGAGCCCATGTCCATAGAGGAAGGCAGGGTTTGCCTAACAAGTGCATGCCCAAAGCTGGCCGAAGCTCCAGGTGCGGCAAAACCAGGAGCTGAAACCGCAGCCCACAGTAGGCTTGTGAAGGGCTGGGAGGGATTTTCCAGAGTACCCACAAAACTCTTCTGGGTTTGAGGCAGCCCTACCCGCCTGCAAGCAAGTGGGAAGCTGGGGAGCAGCAGAGAAGCCAGGGCACCCTGTTCTCCTGAAGGATGCACCAGGTTGAGGGGCAGAGAAGCCCCCTGAGGAAAGACAAACCACAGACCCAGTAGCTGGGTGCAGGCTGCACTGCCACTTCCTTGCCATGTGGCCAATGAGTCTGTGTCTCAACTTCCTAGTTCTGAAATAAAATCAATTCTTCCCTGCTTGATTTCTGATAATCATGTCTACCTAAAAAATTTATCAAAATGCTGTGCAAGACTAGGCCACATTTGCTGACCCTCATGGGCACCTCACCTCTGTCCCTAAGAGTGTGCCTCAAATAAAGCTTTCATAATTCTCTGGCATGATGACTTCCCAGGCTCATTTTATGGTGACCACCTACCATCTAAGCAGAAGCATTGCTTCCCAACCTGAAAATGTAATCTCTGACATTTGTGTGCTGTTTAGATTTCCAAAATATCACTAAAAACAAGCCCCTTTCCAAAAAATGTTTAAACTGCATATAAACTAAGAAGAAAAAAGGCAATTTCAGCATCCAGGGCCTTTACACTGAGTTACATCTCCATCCATTCATTCATTTACTCACTTATTTATATTTATTTGTTTGTTTTTTTGAGGCAGGGTCTCACTGTGTAGCCTAGGCTGGCCTCAAACTCATGGCAATCCTTCTACCTCAGCTTCCCAAGTGCTGAGATTACAGGCATACACCACCATGACCCACCATTTCATGTCATGTCATGTCACGTCATTTCATTTCATTTCATTTCATTTCAAGTGTCTTACTAAATTGCCCAGGCTGGGCTCACACTTGTGATCCTCCTGCCTCAGCCTCTCAAGAGTGCTGGATTCACAGGTAAGCATTAACCATGCCTGGCCAGGTCTACCTAATTTCCAGACAACACCACAGTGTCCTAACAATAGACCACCTGCTGAAACAGAACAGGTTTGTTGGGAGAGGGCAGCTGCTTTCTCTTACTGATGGGGCATGCTTAGTGGTCAGGACACTGTATGAGGTTCTCAGTGAATCCATAATATTTGTCCCATGTATGCTAGGGTATAAATCTGCAAGGTCTGTCAGAAGCCTCACATGTTCAGGAGCAGGACTTCCTTCATCCACTGAAGAGTTCAGACCCAAATATGCTGTTAAGAGGTAAAGTCTGTTCAGAAGAGGTAGTCACTCCCTCCCAGGCTCTGCACTTAACTTTCTGCTTCCTGACCACCATGATGTGAACAGCTCTCCTCCACCAGACCCTTTCACCATGCTGCTTCTCCCTCGGAACCAGCTGACCATGAACTGAAAAGTGAGTCGAAATAACTTCTCAGCTAAACTGATGGTGTTGGGTACTGTGGCTCAGCCATGAGAAAGTAACTAAGACAGAAAAGTAACTACAAGAGAGACAATAAAAACCACAGTTATCTATCTCTTTAAGAGATCAAAAGAGAAGCAACATACCATGCATAAACTAACGAAGTATCTCACAACCTGAGGATTGCTACTGTCAGAGCAACCCAACTAACAGTCTGGCTTACCTGGAAAGTCCATAATCCGCCTGTACACAGGAAGAATGCTATTATCTATTACTCAAGGACTAGGATACCTAAAGATATCCTTAAGCCATCCTAAAAATAGTTATCCAAATTTAGTCAGGATCTAAATACATAAGCCCAAAAGAAAAAATCCTCTAATCTCCAGTAGTCATCCTCATAATGACATAAGCATGAACTCCATCTGTGTGTGCAGGATACCCAGGACACAAGACGCTGCTGAATAGCAGAACAGTGTGGCCTCTTTACTTCTGGGTTGCAGAACAGCTGCACCACAGTGAGACACGGCTGAATGTGACAGAGAAGCAGGACACCAGGACAAGGAACAAAAACAAGGTCTGGAGAATTAACTCAATGTGGCTTTTTCCTGAGTTTCACCTCTTCTCCTTTAGTTACAGTAGGTAATAAAGTAGGATCTCCAGATGAATGGTAAACAAGCTAGCAATGGAGTGGCTCACTAGCAACAGAAGGATCCTCACTAACAGAACTAGTCATCATTAACAGAGCTAGTTGTCACTAACAGAAGTAGTTATCTTCACACCTGCAAAAAGTTTTTTTTTCTTTTTGTGCTGTTACTGATGATTGAAACAACAGAGCAGTGAGCAACATCCCCAGATTTATTTTACTTTTTCTTTTCCTTATTTTTTGAGACAGGGTTTTGCCACATATTTTAGGCTAGCTTTTGAACTCACTACATAGAACATGTTGGCCTCCAACTCATGGTGATCCTCCTGTCTCAGCCTCCCAAGTGCTGGGATTACTGGTGCACACTACCATGCCCAGCTATTTTATTTTATTTAGAGCAGTGTCTTACTTAATTGCCCAGACTGGGCTCACACTTGTAATCCTGCCTCTACCTTTTGAGCACCTGGTATTACAGAGGACCTGGCTGAGAGGGTTTTTATTCTACTTTTCATTTCAATAGTTCAGCCAATGTCTGTCCTGGGTTTGTAAATCTGTGATTTGCTCCCAAACAGTGGGAAGCCCCAGGAAGATGAGCCCAGGACTGCCTCCATCGGGGGAAAGGCTCCCAGATGCCGCAATGCTGCTTTCACACTCATCAGATGCTGAGCTTGACACTCAGGCCTCAGCTCCAGGAGGCTCTTCCTCCCTTCTGGCCCAATTAGAGTGGCATGTTCCTTTCCACACAGTCTTCAGACAAAGGGGTCTGTTGATAACTAAGGTTAGATGCTTATGACCAGTGACAGGAGAGAGGGAATAGAGAGGCCTGTTCAAGCTAGAGCAAGAATGGATGTGGGGATAACAGGCCATTATCTCAAAGTTCACAGACAGGAGTGATCATGCTTTAAGTTCCTGAATTGAAATTTTCATCAATCCCCTAGGTGCTAATTATTTAATCCCTAGCTCATGGACACTGTGTTTCAGGGATATCCTCTTGATATTTTAGAGATAAAAGCATACAGCTTCTCACAAGCATCATTTATTAATGAGAAGAAAGCAGAGGAACTCTTAAGATCCTCCACCTTCATTAAAAAACAAAAACAAACAAACAAAAAACATCAGCTACTCACACTCTGCCAGCATTGCTCAGAAACACAGCACTGCCCTCCTGACATTAGGAACAGGGACGTTAGGAATAGGGGCCCTGTCAGACTAAGTATCCCAGCCACTCAGCTGGTGACTCTCACCATTCACTCCGAACAGAGTCTCTGTCTGGTTCAATTTTTAACCACAGAAATGTCTAGGAACAGCTAAGGTCCCTGACCAAAAGCAGTAAAAATCTCCATTTGCTGCAACCAAAACTTAGTCAACAACCAAAACTAAGACGCAAGCAACTGGAGATCTCCCAACATAATGCGCTTAAATAATACACAGTTTAAACAATTCATTGAGAGAAACACAGCTGGGCAGGTGCGGCTCGGTGGCACACAGCACGCTCCCAGCCTGCACGACCTCGCCTTCTGCGTCAACACCACCAAAATGAAATGGAAAGAGCGAAGAAAACAAAAAAAGGCAAGGAAAAAGCAGTAGATGAGAGAATTTTCCAAAGAACATAAAAGGCCAATATACTTATTTTAAGAAATAGTATTCATTAATAATCAAATAAATGTAAATTATGTTATGGTTTTACTCTATCTAAAAGGTAGCAACAATAAACAACCCTGGTATCCTTTGTTGATGAGGGAAAAAGACATGCCACATAATGCTGTTGGGAAAATAAATTTCTCAAGGGGATAACTTTTCAATACATGTCAGAATTCATTAAATATACACAACCTGAGTAATGTTGTTACATTTAACCATGGAAAAATCGCTATTGCAAATAAGTGTTATTTTAAAGAAACTAGAGAGTGAAAATTTCAAAAGAAAACTTGTGAAATTTGCAATTTTAGATATAAAATTTCAAATTAACTTACAACATAATTCTGGGTAGCAAAATTAAAATACTGGCTAATGTCTTTTAGCAGACATTTATTTCAAAACTATAAAAAAATTAATATGGGAAAATTTTGCTAATAAAAGAGTATATCTAGAATTGTGTATTACTGTTATACATCATAAAAGAGAAAAAATATGTAATGATATATGTACCAGGCTGAGGTTTTAAATCAGTGATAGAGGGCTTGCTTAGCATACATGAGGCCCTGGGTTTGATTCTCAGACGAGACAATGAGAGAGAGAGAGACAGACACAGCGGGGGAGGTAGAAAGAGAGAGAGAGAGGGAAGGAGAGAGGGAGAGAGAGAGAGAAGTGTTAGGGAAGGAGGGAGCTAGGGAGAGGAAAGGAGAGGAAGAGGAATGTGAATGAATCAAGATACTGATAATAGATTATCTTTTAGCTGGTACTAAAAATGATGTTTTTCATCTATAGTTTAGTAGCCTCCGAGTTTTTGTATTCATATCATTTTCTTTGTAAATCTCAATTAAATTTCACTTTAAGAAAAGCAAAGCACTCAGCAGCCAATAAAACAGTAGGGGATATAAAGATATTTAAAGTATGCAAATATAATTGGCTAATGAAGAGTACATTATTCAACTAGGAACTGAATACAAACTAACAGTTGAGCAAAGTTTATGAAAAATGCAACAGTAGAAAAGGTGTATTGAAATTAGCATTCACACAGTCAGCAACTAAAGCTGTATTAATACAAATGTAAGAGCAGAGCCCAAGTTTATAGGGTTGTTTTTGGATTATATAATTTCTTTAGGGTTATCTTAAACATATCCTTCAGTTTAAACCAGAGGAAAGAGGTACATAAGAGTGCTAAATTAATGCAAAGGATGAGATCCACTGAAAAACTCAAAATACACTAAGATAATTAGCAATCCTACTCGGGCCCATAAGAGTTCTGAAAATCAGGTCATCTTTTAAAACATAATTATCAGTGCCAGGCATGGTGGTGCACATCTGTAATCCCAACACTCAGGAGGCTGAGGCAGGAGGATTGCTGTGAGTTTGAGGCCAGCCTCAGCTATACAGTAAGTTCAAGGCCAGCTTGAACTACACAGCAAGACACGGTCTCAAAATATATCATTATTGGATTGGGGATATAGCTCAGCTGCACAGCACCTGCCTGGCAAATGCAAGGTCCTAAGTTTGATTACTGGTACAAAAAAAAAATTTTTATACAAACCATGATTCATAAAATAGGTGACCCAAGTTCTAGTTCAATTTACTGAGATTTACTAGTATACCATTAAAGTCACTCTTTCTAAATGTATAGCTTAAGCCGGGCGTGGTGGCGCACGCCTTTAATCCCAGCACTCAGGAGGCTGAGGTAGGTGGAGCATTGTGAGTTCGAGGCCGGCTGGGGCTACAACGCGGCGCAAGGCCGACCTGAGCTACATAGTGCGACCCTGCCTCAAAAAACCAGGGCCGGGAGTTTGGCTCAGTGGCTTAAGCGCCTGCCCTGGCAGGCACAAGGCTGTGAGTTCAATCCCCGGTGCCGCAAAAAATAAATAAATAAATAAATAAATGTATAGCTTGGTGAGCTTTAGGAGGATATCAATATAGCTACACTTTCATCATGAAACCTTTCCCTGTTCCTATAACATCATCAAAGCAGGTGCCTGCATCACAGGTCAAGTGGTTCCAGATGGCTACACTTTGGTGTGATAATGAAGTGACTTCACAACTTCCTAACTTTCAGAGCCCATTCTCCTCCTCCTCCATATAGCAGGGGCAGGGGGCCTTCACTAACCTCTGGTGCCTTCTCTTCCTCCCTTGCCCCTGGTTTGAGTCCCTAGATGACTGAGGGTAACTAGACAGCCAAAGTTGTAAGACTATCACCATTAAGTAACTGTCTTTGTTGAACTCACCTTTCCCACCACAAACTCTATAAAAATCTCTGTAGCTCTGTCCCCACACTCAGATCTTCAAAGCATGACCTCCTCTGAGCCAGTCTAGCCAATAGAAGATCTGGCTTTCTCCACCTCTTTCAGTGCCCACTTGGTTTCTTACACCACCTGAAGATTCCTGCTATACCATTTTTCATAACATTGTAACTTCTTTGTCACCATAATCCACAGTCCTGTCCTTTGGAATGTCTGTCAGATCTTGCACAGGAAACCAGCGTAAGATTGACTGTAGGCATTATTTCACTGTCTGGAAGAAATTTAAAATAGTGACTGGCTGCACAAGGAATGCCCACCTCTGCCCCCCAAAAAACCTTTTGTGGCTTTAGAATTCATATCTTTCAGCACCCTTCAACCCTCGATGCTCTCATTCCCTGGTTCTTAGGGCAGACGTGAGGCTTTGAGGGGACCCAACTGGGCACAGAATGGCTGGCCCTCCACAAACAAACCACAAAGCCCAAAGAAGAGACAGCCCAGGAAACTCCTCTTTCACTCTGAAAAGAGATTTTAGTTACTAAAAATACTTAGAGGTGCAACTTCAGGGCATAGAAAATATGAAATGAATGGTCTTCAGCCAAAAACGTTTATGTGACAAATTTTCCAAATGTCACAAAAAATCACTCATTCAAAAACTGATGACTGGAGACTTAATTAGAATTGTGTGAAAGCAGTGTTAACAGATGGAAATAGCAGTGCCACTGCTATGGGCTGGCAACAAATGGATGTAATCAACCTTAATTATAGGCCTACTTCCAACAAAAGTTTTGAATAGAAACCAAACCTTCAGACAGTCTCCCTAAGGGCCTGATCTGGAAAAACCACTCTTCTAATGTAGTGTGCAAGAAATACAGTGCATTTGGTCAGCTCCCTCCTTGTTGGGACTAAATACCCAATGACAGTAACTTAAAGTAGAAAACTAATTTGGCTCATGGTCACTCCATGATCAACTGGCTCCAAGGCAGAAACTGCATGGTGGAAAGACTGGCAAGGAAAGTTGCTCATCTCACAGTGGAAACAGAGCAGAGCAGCTCCAAAGAGGAACCAGAAGGAAGCCATATATAGATCCTGAGGTCACACCTCTATGCCACACCGAGACACACCCAAAAGTATGATCCACTAATCTTCTAGGCAGCCCCCTTGCCAATCAAGTTGATCTTTCCGCTTAACCCTCACACTCGGTATGAGAACTCACAGAACAACTCTGCAGCCACGTGACCTGTGATGCAAGCACCTGCTTTGATGATGTCACAGGAAGTAACTGAGAACAGGGACAGGCTGGTTGTTTCCAAGTGACTGCCATGCCCCCAAAACAGGATAACTGAAATTCATACTCCTCTCCAATTGGGCCTAAATCTTTGTCAGTAAATTCAAAGCTTAATCATCAGACTAGGAACAAATGTCAATTTTTCCCCTGCTGTGAACAGAAATACCTAGAAAGATTAAGAAGTACTACAGATCCAAGACCAAAATGCCAAAAGAAAAAGAAATGGATAAGGGATAAGGATTTCCTAACAGGTTGTGCACTCCCCTCTTCATTTGACTTACATTTTAGAAGGAAAGTTACCAGATTCTCTGATGATGCATAAAGTAGTGAAAGCCCACATTTTAAGAGGCGTACAATGGAAAAAGCTGAGATTTGACAGGCTCGGGCTTTCAGGCTGAATAAACGATAGTGTTATCCACATTTTAAAGACTACATGAGCCAAGGTGGTGATACACAGTTGTAATCCCAGCATGCTGGGAGGCTGAGGCAAGAAGATTGCAATTTCAAGTTGAGCATGAGCAACTTAGTGATTCTGAGAAATGCTACCTCAAAAAGGGTGGGGGATACAGAGGCCCTGGGTCCCACCCCACTACGGAATGGAACTATAGGACCTACTAGAATGAATTTGTCACACTGCCCCTGTTTGGTCAGGTTACCAAATGACTGCAAGCTTTAAGTTCTTCATCTATAGCAGGGATGGCAAACCTATGGCATGCATGCCATAGCAGGCTGTTTGTATTGTTGAAGGGTCTAAAAGGTTCGCCATCACTGCTCTGTAGAATGGAAAAAAGCATTCCTGTCTTTCCTTGGGGTTTAAATGAAATAATGCATGCAAAGTGCCTGGCACAGGCCAGCTGGCACTTGTACCTCCTGATGCACAGTCACACTCTGTGCTGTACAGGTTGATTCTGAAAACCATGTCCAAGGAAAATTCAATCAAAGATGCAGTTAAAATGTGCTCATGTCTCCATGGACTGTGGGAACTGAGAATTGCAATTCGGCCAAGGTGGATCAGAACAAACCAGCTGTTAAGAAGGAACTGCAGTAGTTACCACCACAGCCAAGAAGCCACTAGTATGGTAATGGGTCTGAGACAGAAAGTGAGACACAAAGCGAACTGAGACTACCATCTCTATCTATGAACCTGATATCTTGCTATGCTTTTCCTGAGAAGCTATGGGAAACACAACTTATGTCAGTTATTCTTCTTTACTCCTACTGAATTTCACATCCTCTCAAATGTGATAATACAAATTTTCATGGAATCTGCAAATATTTTCTAAATTAGAGTCTAAAAACTATTTTCTTTAACCTAGGAGACTTTCTGTTTCTTATCATGAACTAATTTAATTATAAATGTTAAAGGGTTAAATTTTCATAGTCAAATTTGGAGGAAACACAGGGGCAATTCCATGTTGCCCCAACAGACTATACATTGGAACGTATGAGCCAGGCATGATAGTGCATGCCTATAATCCCAGCAGTCTGGGAGGCTGATGCAGAAGAATTCGCAAGTTGGATCCCAGTCTGGGCAACTTAGTGACTTACAGCAAGACCCTGCCTCAGAGAAAAGTGAGAGACAGAGAGAGAAAGAAAGGTGCAGGAGGAAAAGAGGGAAGAGGAAGGGAAAGGGAAGGGAAGGGAAAGAAAGAAGAGGGAAGAGATGAAAATGTAGCTCAGTGCAAAGGCCCTGGGTTTGATCCCCAGTACCAGAGAAAGAGAAAGTATAAATTTTCCCCTTTCCTGGTAGTTATCTGTCAATGTTCCCAGTGGATGCATGAAACCATGGATAACACCAAACCTTATATACCCTATGTAACTACCTATGACCAAGTTTCCTATACATACTTACCTTTAATAAAGATAAATTTGTAAGTTAGGGAAGGAAGAAATTGGCAACAATAACTAAGAATACAATAGAACAATTGTATCCCTAATACCAGGCTGCAGGAAATCTCTTCCTTAGGGTTTGGATCCCAAATGTACCCTAGGGCCCAGGGTAGAGGGCTAGGTCCCAGCCTGAAGCACCATCGGGAGGGGTGGATCCTCAGGAGGCTCCATCCTGGAGGGAGATGTTGGGACCGAGCCTCTTCCTCACTTTCTCCTTGCTTCCCACCCACTGTGGGTGAGCAGCAGGCCCACCATGACCTCACCAGGATGTGCTGCCTTGCCATGGACCCCAAAGCAGGGGCCCAGCCCACTTTGGACTGAAACCTCCAAAGTCCTGAGCTAGAACAAACCTTTCCTCCTCACAGTTGCTTATCACAGGAGGCATTTTGTCACAGCAACAGAATGTGTAACTCCTAAATTCCCACAAGTGGGGAGTGCCTGCCTTGTCCCAGCTCCCTCTCTGACCCACACTACTCATCTCCAGGGGCTGAGCCCAGATGTCCATGGTGTGAGCATCCAGAGGGCACACAGGGCCCTGAACACTGAGCCGAGTGTCTTACTGAAGCGTCTGTGAGGTCAGCTGGCATCATAGCACCCACATTCTGCCCTGGGATATTTCCCTGTTAGAAAATCCACATGAACCAATACAGGGGTGACAGCTATGAGGTCACATGCCCCTGAACAGAAAGGCATGTGTCAGACAAAATAACTTCTTGTTCCAGTTTTCTGGAATATCAAGTATTAATGTAGGCAGTTAAGTTAGATAAAAATTAATGTACAATCAGAGAGGGACTGGGCTTTCATGTAAATCAGTGAAAGATGACACCAGAATTGTGCCCAGAGGTATATCTGAAGAAGACAAGGCTTTAAGATTAAAATCACAATGGCCAGACTTGCATACTTCCCTCAGGGATGAAGAGAAATTTGAGATTATGCTACAATTCCCACCACCCAGTCCACTAAGTCCACAAATACATCAGACACCTGGGTAGATGACCAGAACACTTGGGCCCATCCTTTCCCCAAGACATTCCTATTTTAGACGTTAAGATAAGCCTAACTTAATGATGTCATCCATATGCCCTTGCTAAGTGCCTGCTTCTCTACTGGATCGATATTAGCTAAGTGGCTATACTTGTAATCTTATTGGTTGCTTACATTTCACCAAAGTTGTACCCATCCCATGATTTTGTTTCCACCTGGTGATTTTGCCCTATAACACATTGTAGGAGAAACGACCTCAGTGGCAACCCACTCAGGACCCTTTCTCTCAGGAGCTATTTCTATCACCAAACAACCCTTTCCTCTCTTAACCTCCTTTGTACTTGGAATTCATTCTTCAATTTCAGGGAACACAAACTTGGCACATCTAAAATCAGGTTAGGAGTTACATTTTTCCTGTATCAGGATGGCTCACTATTATAGACAGCTAACTTGGGTAGAAATATAGTAGGCAGTCAGATAGGGCTTGGCCCTCCAGGGAGTCAGAGCAGAAGATGAGACGGCATCAGGACTGTGGCTGGAGGCACATCTGAAGATTACAGTCACAATGCCTAAATTTACATGCTTCACACTAAGAGATAAGCAGAAGTTTGAGATTATTGGTATCATCCTTTTGAGATTTCCCAATATCTCATTCAGGATACATTACCCTTTCCCACCAAGACTAAAACTAATACTAAAACCACTAAGACTAAGACCACTAAAACTAGACTAAAAACAAGACTAAGACTATAGATTATCAACCAAGGTTAATGATGTCACCCATAAGCCCTTGCGACCACTAGATCAATATTACCTAAGCAACTATATTTGCAATCTTATTGGTCAATCATAATTTTGACCCACATTATACCACCATGTAATTTTGTTCTATAAAACTTCCTTTGAGAAGTGGCCTTGTTGGCAACCCATTCAGCACAGGAGCTAATCCTATTCCCTATTCCTCTTCCCAATAAATTTCCCTACTGTTAACCTCCATTGTTCCTAAACTTCAGGGAACATGAGCTCAGCATATCTGACATCTAGCATTTCCCCCATATCGCCACCACACTCTTCTCTGAGAATCTAAGTTCAAACTCTGGAACAGCCTACAACAAAATCAACATCTCGGCACGTGTGTGGCTCAGTGTCACATGGGCATCAGGGAAGACAGAAGTGAGAGCATAATCCAAGGCTCCCGAGCTTACCAGGGTTGACTCTGTAGCATGCAGGAGATTAACAACAATAAAAGCTGGACACGTGCCTAGCATTGCAGATCCTGCTGATAGCCTCATTTGTTAGATGAGCGGCTATCTCACTGAAGCCATCTTAAAGATTCACTGAGCCAATGTGTATAAAAGCACAACACTTGGCCCTTTCCTACACCATTGAAAAATGATCATCTTCCACAGCCCCACTTCTTCCTCCCACTTCAACTACCCCAAACCACTGAGATGAACATCCAACTCTCAAGACAGTCACCACAGTTCATTCTCCCTAACCCATTGCTAAGTCCAGCAGTTAGACGAATGCTACTCCAGGCAGGGCAGAGGCCACCAAAAGCCAGGGGTGCCAGCTTCACCCACACCCATGTCCACAAAGCAGCCTTGCATGCAGGCTCCAGTGTACCCCCTACCTGGCCCAGTGCAGCAGCCACCTCTGCCCCAGGGTTACAAGCCTCTTCCAAGAGGCCATGGTAGAACTGGTACTGCTCATTCACCTCAAGACCAGGGCCCCAGCCTACCTCACTATTGCAAAGTCTGTTTTGCTGAGACAGGAAAAGAAACCACCCTGGGACACCCCCCCCAACCCGCCCCCAGCCAAACAAGGGCTCAACTCTGAACCCAGCAGTTCAGATAAAGCTCTGTTCTTACTTTGTTACAACAGTTGCCATATCGTGCAGCTCCTCCCCCTCCTCTCTTTCCTTACCAGCCACCCCACATCCTGTTATCTCACTCCCCATACTCTGCAGGACATCCTTTCTCATGGCAGTCCTCACTCCCCACACACACCTTGCTGCACCCCTCCTCTCCCTTCCCATGCAAGCTGTTTCACAGCCCCTTGTTACCTGACTCCCCTGTGCTGGCTGGCATGCCAAGGTCAACCAGATGTTCAAAGTTGTAAAGCTGTCATTTTTAAGTAACTGTCTTTGTGTCTTTGTCTAACTTACTCTTCCCCACCACAAAATCTATTAAAAACCTCTGCAACTATCTCCCATGCTCAGGGTTTCAAAGCATGAGCTTCTCTGAGTCAGACTAGGCAAATAAAGGGTCTGGCTTTCTCTACTATGTCAAGTGCACTCTTGGTTTCCTGTGCCATCTGAAGTATTCTGGTATCCTGTTTTCCATAATATTGTGACCAACAAGAAAGGGGCATGCTTCACAAATCCAGAGCCTGTGTACGACACTTGGGAGAGCTACCTGCTTCCCACTCACCACTCTCTTCCCCACACGACTGCCGTGGTGCTGCTGAAAGCCCAGTGAGGACTCAGCCATGGTTCTTCTTGACTCAAGAATAAGTCCAGCTTCTTGTGTGGACTTATTTCCAACATGGACAATACATTTATGAAGTAGTATTATAAACAGCTAAGTTAGATGTAAATATTATAGGCAGTCAGACAAATGCTTTCTTTCTCTCAATAAATTCTTCCTACTCTTAACTTCCATTGTTCCTAGAATTCATTCCTTAATAGTGGAGAACACAAACTCTTCATTTTGAACATCTAGCAGGTTGGGAGCTCTGTTTCCCTTATATTATTTGGAGGTCCATATATTATGCCTATGTCATATGGCCAATATCAGTAGGATGGAAAAAATGAAATCAGTATTTTAAAAATTGAACTTTTAAGAAAAACCAGCTGGCACACACTTTTGATGGGTAGAACCCTGAGAGCCAGGACAACAGGGCAAGGTACATGGGCACACACATGCCTTTGCAGGGCAGAGTGATCAGTGAGACCAGCAACATGTATCTGAAGCAGCAGGGAGGAGCCAGCAGTAGGGCTCTGGAGAGCTCCACTGACAGAAGACCAGTCCCGGCTCCCAGATCTAGAGCCCAAGATCAGCTTCATACCCAGCACATTTCTGGGGTCTAACATGAACACTACCACAGAACTGTAAACACCAGAGGTATTTTACTACTTTTATTCTTCCTTGTTTGTTTGATTGGATATCCCCTTCCTGTCTGGTTTGATGTCATCTTGTTTCTTTTTTATTTTGTGATTATTTTTGTTTTGGGGTTTCCCCTCACCCTCTTTCTCTGGTCTCCTTTTTTATTTTTCTTTCTTTTCTTCTTCTCTTTTTCATTCTCCTTCCCTTTCTTCCTGGTTTTTTTTTTTCATTTTTAGGTTTCTAACTTTTCTTTTTTGATTTCTTCTATTGATTCTCTTTCTCTTTCCTCAAATACTTTTTGAATTTAAACTTTCAATTGAGTAAACTTGGTCTCTTCCCTCTCTGATTACTCCTTTGCATTTTATTGCATTCTTCCACTCCTGTATTCTCTAGTTTCTCAAAACTCTGGTGATCATCCTTTGACCTCCAGCCTTGACTCTAATATATTTGACCTCATTTATCACTTTATCCTGCCCCTACCCATCTTAACGTCTCACCTCCCCACATAAGGGGAAAATCACTGAATACAAGTACATGCTATATGTCTGATTTTGTTACATATCTTTAGAGTTTGTTCCTATGGTTGGAGGTAGCAGGTTAATGGTTACCATAGTTTGTCAGCAGTTAAGCTGTACTTGAAACTATTGTTACTACTAACTGTACTACTTTAGCCAGGATGTCATACATGTTATAATCAGTTTTCTACCCTGTATGATAATACTGTGATTGTATGGGGTCATAAGCATCACCACAACCAGTACCAAAGGATCAGGTGCTAAGCCAAATAGTAATTTTGCATCTTTTACAAATTGGAAAGGTAGGTTCATGGGATAGCTATAAATAACCACCTACATCTAGAGAACATCTCCAAGAATAGATATCTCCCAGGAAAGCCTCAACACTACTGATAAAGCTATCAATCATAAGAAATCGGCAAGCATCAACATAGAAAACAAAATAAAATAGAAAATGACAAGACACAGAGGGAAATTAAAAGCCCCCAGCCCACTTAGGACAAGCCCAGAACTCAATGAGATAGACAAAATTGCAAGTCAAACACTGGAACTTTCTGAAACGATAGCAACAGAAGTGAAAAAACAAGTGGAAAAGGCTATAGAGAAAAGAATCTCTCAGGTACAAAAAGTAATGATGATTAAAATCAATGGTATTAAAGAAGACACAGATAAAAGAACAGATGAGTGAACCTTGCTTTCTGCAGGTAGCCAGCATGAGCAGAGACCCAGACAGATCCACTTCCACTTGCCTGCTGCCACCATTGGAAGGCTTGCTTCCCATGGGCAGCCAGTGTGAGCAGAGAGACCTAGCCAGATCTGCCTCTGCCTGCTGGCTGCCACCATCAAAAGCCTTGCTTCCTGCAGGCAGCCAGCGGGAGCAGGGACATGTAGTCAGGTAAGCCCTGTGCACCCGCAGGCCACCACTGGAGACCTTTGCTTCCTTTGGGCAGCCATCACCCACTGGGACAATCAGATAAACATACCTCTGTGTGCCTGCTACCATCACAGGAGTTCTGGTGTAGACACACAGGCTGAGAGAAGCAGCAGCCCCACCACCAGGCACCCCTGGCCATTGAGGAAGCCCCGTTGTAGCTGCATGGGTCTAGAGAAGCCTGCCCCACACCCAGCTACCCCCCTGTAAACCTGGGGTCAGAGAAACCCAGGTGCCTGTCCCATTCCTCTACACCATGGAGGGGCAGTGAATGTGGGTGTGCCTGGGACCCCACAACCAGCTTGCTGGGAGGAACCTAGGAAAAAATCAACATGAAGGAGCAAAAGGCAATCTCAGACTCCCAGTCCACACAGAACAAGTCTAGGAGATACAGTCATGGAAGAAATGGAAGTCACACACCTGAAATCTCAGAGAAGATAGCAACTGAAGTAAAGAAACAACTTCATGGGACTGTAAAAGTAATCAAATCAGAAATAATGTCCCAGGCAAAAGAAGAAATCACAAACATAATGAAAGAATTGCTGAGCATATCTAAAGAAGACATAGATTAAAAAGAGCATAGAAAAATGATGGAAACCTTGAATGAACAATATAGAAAGGAATTGCAATATATAAAACAGATTCAAAGAGATATCCAGTAAATTAAAAAGTCGATTGAAAGCTGGCAAAACTTCTTGAAAGAGACTAAAGATAGACTTTCAGACCTTGAAGGACAGGATCACAGCTAGCAATAAGGAAAGGAAACATCTCTTAAAAATAACAAGGAACGAGGAAATAACAATTCAACAACTGCAAGATGATGCAAAGAAAAATAATTTAAGAGTGATAGGTATCAGTGAAGAAGCAGAGGTCAACACAAATGAAATAAAAAGGCTATTTACAGAAGTAATTGCAGAAAACTTCCCAAACATGGGAAACAGATGATCTGGCATACAGATAAGCGAGGTATATAGCACTCCAACTAGCCATAACTAAAGTAAATCTACACCCAGACATATAATAATCAAGATCTCAGAAACTCAGCACAAGAACAGAATATTAAAAGCTGTTAGAGAAAAGAAACAGGTCACCTACAGACAAAAACCAATCAGAATCACAGCGGACTTGTCAACACAAGGCATCAAGTCAAGGAGAGTTTGGAGTGAAGTGTTTCAAATCCTGAAAGAAAACAACTTCCAACCCAGATTGATGTATCCTGTAAAACTATCTTTCAAAATTTGTGGAAAAGTAAGATACTTTCATGATAAAGGGCAACTAAAGGAATTTATGACCACGAAACCAACCCCACAGAGAGCTGAAGGATATTCTAGAGACAGATAAAGATAACCATGGTTCCAGGAATAGCAGCAGAAGAGGATCATGAAATAGGACAGGCACTTGAATGAAGGGAAAAAGTGGAGGGCCAACAGCAGGAGGATAGCATGGCAGAGACAAACCAATGTATGCTGGTTGTAACCATTACTGTAGATGGCCTCAATTCAGCAATAAAAAGAAACACAGGGAGAGTGGATTGTGAAACAAGATCCATCAATATACTGTACACAAGAAACACATTTAACTCAAAAGGAAATTCACAAACTGAAAATCAAAGGATAAAAAACAATTGTTCTATGTGACAGTAGACCAGAACGAAGCAAGGTAACTTGCCCATCAATCTCAGAATGGATAAGAAAGATATGGTATTTTCATACAATGGAAAGCTACCCAGCTATAAAGTAGGATAATCTCGAGGCTCTTATAGGTAGATGGATGCAACTGGAGACCATGTTGATGGGTGAAATAGTTTGAACTTACATGGGTGAACCCTAGCATGAAAAACAGAGGGAGTTGGTGGGATCTAGAAAGCACCATAGATACTATGAAAGTGATAGGGGAGGAAACCCCTAGGAGGGGAAGGTGGCAATGACTGCTAATTTCTTATTGTCTTGTCTTGAACTTTTGTATCATTTTTACAATTTTGTTAGGTTTGGTTTTGTTCTGTCTTGTTTTGTTAGATTTTACTGTGTCTGATGTATGCGCAGCTATTTTGAACATAACGGGATGTATTATGGTAATCATTGTTGGTTTCCTATAATCTTGTTTTGAAGTTTTATAATGCTTTCATTCTTTTGTTTAATTGGTTTTATTCTGTTTGATTTTGTTTGATTTTATTTTGTGTGAGGGTATGAACAGCTATTTTAAAGAAAACGAGACATTATGGTAGCCATTGTTGATTTCCTATCATCTTGTTTTGAAATCCTATAATGCTTTTATTTCTTTGTTTTGATTGGTTTATTCTGCTCTGTTTTATTTGATTTTATTATGTGTGACAGTATGGATGGCAGTTTTGAAGAAAGCGAGACATTATGGCAACCATTGTTCATTTTCTGTTATCTGGTTTTGAAGTCCTGTAATGCTTTCATTCTTTTGTTTTGACTGGTTTTAGTTTATTTTCTATTATTTGATTTCAATATGTGCAAAGGTATGGACAGCTATTTTGAAGAAAATGGGAGATATTATGGTGGCCATTGTTGATTTCCTATTGTCTTGTTTCGAAGTCCCGTAATGCTTTTATTCTTTTGTTTTGATTGGTTTTATACTACTTTTTGTTTGAACTTATTGTGTGTAAAGGTATGGACAACTATTTCGAAGAAAACAGACATTATGGTAGCAACTGTTGATTTCCTATTGTCTTGTTTCGAAGTCCTATGTTGCTTACATTGTTCTGTTCTGATTTGCTTTGTTTTGTTTTGTATTGTTTTGTTTTGCTTTACTCTCTTTAAAATAAAAAAAATTTTTAAAAGAGCAGAAGAGTTTAGAAAAATGATGGAAACAAAAAATGCCCAACATAGGAAAGAAATGAAATCCATGAAACAGATCCAAACAGACAGTCAAGATATTAAAATCTTCACTAAAAGTATATGCAACAGACTGAACAAAGGAGAGGACAGAATTTCAGACCTTGAAAAACAAACTATATCTAGTGATCATGAAAAGAAAGGTATCTTAAAAATAGCAAGAGACTATGAAAAACCAATCTAACAGCTACCAGATGAAGCAAAGAAGAATAACATAAGATTGATTGGGATCAGTGAGAAAGTTGGAGACAGCACAAATACCATAAAAAATTCTTCACAGAAAAAATGGCAGAAAACTTCCCAAGTACGGATAAAGAATATAACATACAAACAAATGAAGCATACAAAACTCCAAACTGCCATGACCAAAATAAAACTACACCAAGACATTAAATAATCAAGATTTCAGAAATTCAACACAAGAACAGAATATTAAAAGCTGTTAGAAAAAAGAAACGGATCACCTACAGAGGAAAGCCCATCAGAATCACAGCAGGCTTCTCAACACAAACTCTCAAGTCAAGAAGAGCTTGGAGTAACATATTTTAAGTCCTGAAAGAAAACTTCCAACCCAGATTGATGCACCCTGAAAAACCATCTTTCAAAACTAATGGAGAAATAAGATACTTCCATGACAAAGAACAACTAAAGAAATTCATGAACACTAAACTAATCCTACAAGGAACATTGAAAGATATTCTAGACAGAGATAAAAGTGACCACAATTCCAGAAAGAAACCACCAGGCAGAGCAAACAATTAAACAGAGGGGGAAAGCAGGGAATTGACAACAGGAAAATAGCATGACAAAAGATAAGCCAATACATATCACTTATAGCCATCACTGTAAATGGCCTTAACTCACAAATCAAAACAAACAGACTAGCAGAAGGGATCAAGAATCAAGATCTAGCAATGTGCTGTATACAAGAAACACATTTAATGCAAAAAGAAATTCACAGACCAAAAATCAAAGGATAGAAAACAGTCTTCCACACAATGCAAACTCAGAAAAAAGCAGGGGTAGCTATTCTATTTGCAGGCAATGCGAGCTTCAAACCAAGAATGATCAAAAGAGATAAAGAAGGTCACTACATGCTTGTTAGGGGAAAACTTCAAGAGGAAGAGATAACAATCATAAATATCTATGCACCAAATATGGGAGTACCCAACTATGTAAGACAAGTATTAATAGACATGAAAAATCAAATAAGCAGTAACAATTATAATGGGAGACCTTAATACCTCACTGTCACAAAGAGATAGATCAACTAGACAAAAAATCAACAAAGAAATATCAGAACTGAACCAAACTGGTGAACAATGGACTCAGTAGATGTTTTCAAAGTGTTCTACTCAACATCATCAGAATACATATTCTTCTCAGCTGCACAAGGGATGTTCTCTAGATAGACCAAATGTAGCCCACAGAACATGCTTAAGTAAATGCAAAGGAACTGAAATTATCCCATGCATATTATCTGACCATAGTACAATGAAACTGGAAATTAACGGCAAAAGAAACTGCAAAAATTGAGTAAACACATGGATATTAAATAACACCCTCCAAAACAATCAATGGAATTAAGATGAAATTAAAGAAGAAATTAAATAGTATGTATAACTAAACAAGAATACATATGCAACATACCAGAACTTAGGGAACACAATAGAAACAGTCCTAAGAGTGAAATTTATAGTGGTGAATTCTCACATCAGGAAAACAGAACAAGCACAAATAAACAACCTAACGTTGCACCTCAAATTTCTAGAAAAAGAAGAGCAAGACAATCCCAAAGCCCATAGGAGGGGAAAAATTATAAAGATCAGAGCAGAAACTTATGCAATGGAGACTAAGAAAACAATACAAAGAATTAATGAATTGAAGAGTTAGTTCTTTGAAAGAATAAGTAAAATTGATAAACCCTTAGTCAACCTTATCAAAAAAGGAAAGAAAAGACTCAAATTCATGCACTGAGGAATGAAAAGAGTCAAGTCACTACATAGATCTTGTGGAAATTCAGAACATCATCAATACCTACTTTGAAACTCTACTCTCACAGGATGGAAAACACAGAAGAAATGGACAGATTCCTAAATATGTATGAATTACCAAAGCTGAGTCAAGAAGATATAAAAATTATGAATAACTCAATATCAGTTAATGAGACTGAAAATGTAATTAGAAACTCACCAACAAAGAAAAGCCCAGGTCCTGATGAATTCATTGCTGAATTCTACAAGAAATATAGAGAAGATTTAATGCCAATACTCCTCAAACTCTTTAATGAAATTGAAAGGGAAGTGATACTCCCTCATTGTGGGAGACAAGTATTACTCTGATAACAAAACCAGAGAAAGACTCGATGAAAAAGAAGCACTATAGGCCAGTCTCCCTAATGAACATTGATGCAAAAACTCTCAATAAAATACTAGCAAACAGAATGCAGCAAATGATCAAGAAGATTATACACCATTACCAAGTGGGATTCATCTCAGGAATGCAGGGGTGGTTCAACATATGCAAATCAATAAATGTAATATGGCACATCAACACAGTCGAAGACAAAAATCACAAGATCATCTAAATAGATGCAGAAAAGCCTTTTGATAAAGTCCAACACTTGCTCATGATGAAAACACAACAGAAAATCAGTACAGATGGTCTCTACCTCAATCTGATAAAATTCATCTATGACAAATCAACAGCCAACATCATACTAAATGGAAAAAACTGAAAGCTTTCACTCTAAAATCAAGAACAAGACAAGGGTGTCCACTATCACCACTGCTATTCAATATAGTTCTGGAAATGTTAGCCAGAGCAATTAGACAAGAGAGAGAAATAAAAGGCATAAGAACAGTAAAGAAAGAAATTAAAATATCATTATTCACAGATTACATGATACTCCACATAGAAAACTCCACCAAAAGACTTCTAGATTTAATGACCAAATTCAGTAGCATAGTTGGATACAAAGTCAACACTCAAAAATCAATAGCATTCCTGTACACAAACAACAAACTTACTGAGAGGCAAATTAGGGAAACCTCACCCTTCACAATAATATCCAAAAAACTGAAATACTTAGGAATCAATCTAATAAAGGAAGTAAAAGATCTATACTGTGAAAATTATAGTACTATAAAAAAGAATATTCAAGAGGATATCAGAAAATGGAAAGATTTCCCTTGCTCATGGATAGGAAGAACCAACATAGTGAAAATGGCCATAATCCCAAAATGGTTATACATATTTAATGCAATCCCAATCAAAATATCTCACAGAACTAGAGAAAACTTTCCTAAAATTCTTTTGGAAACAGAAGAGAACTAGAATAGCAGAAGTAATTCTGGGCAACAAAGACAAAGCAGGAGGCATCACAATCCCTGACTTGATATTATATTATGAAGCTGCTGTGATAAAATCAGCATGGTACTGGCAAAAAAACACACCTCAGGATCAGTGGAACAGATTAGAAGATGTAGGCACAACTACAAAAGCACTCAGCCACCTTACATTTGACAAAGAGGCCAAACATGTTCACTGGAAGAAGAAAGCCTTTTCAATAAATGGTGCTGGAAAAGCTGGCTCTCTACATGCCAAACACTAAAACTAGATCCATGTCTAACATCATGCACTAAAGTCAAAATGGATCAAAGATATGAATATTAAAACAGAAACACTAAATCTGTTGGAAGAGAAAATAGGAATAAATCTTGACAACATAGGTATAGGCAGAGACATCATGAACAAAACCTAAACTACACAGAAAATACTTCAAAAAATCAACAACTGGGATCTCATCTTACTAAAAACTTTTACACACCAAAAGAAATCACCAACAGAGTGAAAAGACAATCCACAGACTGGGAAAAATTTTAGCCAACTGTCCCTCAGACAAAGGACTTATATCTAGAACATATAAAGCATTGAAAAAAATCAGACCCCGCATTTCAAAGACCCAATCCAAAAATGGGCAGTTGAAATAAACACACATTTCTCAGAAGAAGAAATACAAATGGCAAATAAATATATGACAAAATGTTCAACATCAATGGTCATTCGAGAAATGCAGATTAAAACAACACTGAGATTTCATCTCACCCCAGAAAGAATGACCACCATCAAGAAATCAAGCAATAACAAATGCTGGAGGGGTTGTAAGGAAAAGGAACGCTTCTTCACTGTTGGTGGGAGTATAGACTGGTACAACCACTGTGGAAATCAGTGTCAAGATTCCTCATAGAACTAGGATTAGAAGTTCCATTCAACCCAGCTATTGTCCTTCTGGATATTTTTCCAGAAGAATTAAAAACATCACATCACAGCAATATATGTGCAGCCATGTTTACAGCAGCACAATTTGTAATAGCTAAATCCTGGAAACAACTCAAATGCCCATCAATTGAGGAGTAGATAAAAAAGATGTAGTACTTTTAAACAATGGAATACTGCTCAGCTATAAAGAAAGATAAACTTGAGACTTTCATAGGTAAATGGATGAAATGTGAAACCATACTCATAAGTGAAATAAATCACACATGCATATGTAAACATAGTATTGTTTCCCTAGGGTAAGAAGTTGAAAGAGTAAATAAGATCCAAAATGTACAACAGATACTGTGAAATGGGAAGAAACTGTTTAAAAGGAAAGAGATACTAGGAGGGGGGAAAGGAGAAAAGAAGGAAGGGAAAAGGAAAAATAAATATAGATAGATCAATAAATAGTTAAGATAGTTATACTACTAATTTCTATCAGTTCACTGAAAAATGGTTTGTGTTCATATTGTTTCATCAATTTTTCATGTCTGTATCTTGTAATATGAACAACTACTTTGAAGATAACAATATGCAATATATTAACCATTGTTACTCTCGTACTATCTTGTTTTGAAATGTTGTATCATTGTTTTTATTGTTTTTTCTTTTTAAAATAAAAAAAAAGAAAAAAGAAAAACTGCAGCTTCAGGACACCAGCCCAGATTATTTTTTTTCTCTTCTAAAACACAGTAAACCTGGCCAATACCCTTCACCTACAAATGGGTTTGCCCGTTCCCCTTGCTACTGAAAATGGTTTTCATTCACCTGTGAACAGACCTTTCAGATTTCCCACATGAATGACCCATTCTCTCACCATGGGTGGATGAGCCTCTCCACCCACTAGAGAAAGACTAAAGGTACAGATTATCCAATTCCACAGATTAGGTCAGTGAGTTCCCAGCCAGCCTGGACCACACAGTAAGTTCCCGGCCAGTCTGGAACACACAGAGTTTAAGGCCAGCCTGAATTACAGAGGGAGACTCTGTCTCAAAAAAAGAAAAAAGAAAAAAAGATTCAAATTCCACAGATTTCCACCACCCAAAATACAAAAGTGCCTCAGTTCCCAAGGGTTCCGACAGCACTGGGTCTCATTTCTCTGGGCACCTGCACCCCACTCTTGAGTGCATCTTGTGCCTACCACTAATAAATCCTTCTTGTGTCTCTTTTACTGATGCTCCATGATGAGAATCAAGGAACCTGAAAATGTATTTTACAAGGGTAAGTTAAGTTCCTTACTTTAACTGTGAGGACCCTCAGACCTAGCCCAGTGACAATTTAGGCCCATTTCTAATTTACTGCTCAAATATTTCCTAAAAATCCAAGACCAAGCCTTTCCTGCCAGTGTTGTACCCAAACCACAGAGAATGAAGTACCAATCCAACCTCATAATTCAACCCCAGGTGAGCAAGTGAACCTTGACCCTTCTTGGTTGATGACAAATACAATAACCCATCAATTCAGACTGACAGGAGCCCAGAGGAGAAAGGCTTACCTAAGAGTTCCACAGGGGCTTCAGGTGTAACTGAAGTAAAAAAAAAACCCATCCCTCTTAAAGGGCAGAGCTCTGCCTTGTTGGATTTCAGCAGTTACTGCTCTCCCAGCTCCCTCCTCCTGCCTGCCCCTCTCCCCAGAGGCTTTCACAGTTCTCCAACTTGTGGATGCCCAGAACCTCCCTTATCTCCTCCCCACCCCACTCCCCCACTCCTCGGTCCCCCTCCCACAGGGACTTCAGTGCATCCTCACTGCCCTCATTCCTGATTAGATTCCTGACTTGACTGAGGCTGACCAGAGGGCCAAAGTTATAAACCTGTGGTTTTTAAGTTACTATCTTTGTTTGAGCCCCACCCCACCCTACCCCGCCAAACACAAACTATAAAAACCTTTGTAACACTGTTTCCGGGGCTCAGAATTTATGAAGTGCAAACTTCTCTGAGCCAGGCTAGCCAAATAAAGGCTTTTTCTGTCTCTCCAGGAGTGTGTGCTTGGTTCCTTACGTCATCTAAAAAAGCCCTGTACTCTGTTTTCCATAACATAACAGCAAAAAGCTAGAAACTACTCAACTGTCACTCAAGAAGAAGTAGATTAAAATGAGTTAGGACTGTTCATGTAAAGGAACAAAACATTTTGTAACTCCAAGGGGAAGGTGATGAGTTCTGCATCTCCAAACAACATCTCTTTGGAAAAAGAAAAGAAACAAAATGCACAACACTATGTCTAATACAATCCCATCTGGGTACTTTGAATAAAGTACAGTATTGCAGTACTGGAATTAAAAAATCAGAGTGCTGCACAAGAAACTTAGTGCCACCTCTGCAGGGAAGGGCTAGGGTTGAAGGCACTCTGGGGAGGAAGCAGGTGCCCCACATTTTGTTCATTCCTGCTTTTAAAACCACATACATAGGTACATTTTGTTTAGTTTAAAAAGTAAAACCACCAAGTCAATTATCCATGAGAAAAAGAAGATCAACACAGATGGACTCCTCAGATAGCTTAGAATCCATTTCAACTGGCATTCACCCCTTAAAACAGAGCTTTGCAAAAATCTGATTTCTCCTTACTCCTCTCTGTTCATCCTTAAAACAGAACTAATGGGCTGTAAAACAACCATCCAAATGAAAGGCTGAAAGGAAGAGAAATAAAGAGTGTGAATAATTCAACACCCGAGAATCGGCTTTGCCTGTCTGACAGCTGGACACAGCTCAGACTCCCAGGGCCTCTGACAGGCAGTGCGTCTGGAGACAGGACAGGCCCTGGAGCAGGTGCCTTCCTGCCATGGGCCTGCGGCAATGACAGTCACAGATGGGTTTAATAAACACTCCTGAGCCAGGCAGTAACTAGAATAGGTGGATAAGCATGTTACATGTGTGTGTGTGTGTGTGTGTGTGTGTGTGCCCGCATGCTACTGGGGACTAAACTTCACACTGATCTATTTCACCAGCCATTTTGTATATTTTTTCATTTTGAGATGAGCTCTCTCTAAGTTACTAAGTTGCCCAGGCTGGGCCTGAAGTTGTGATTCTCCTGCCTCAGCCTCCCAAAGTGCTAGGATTAGAAGTTATCAATACATACTTATACATGTTGTATTCACGTTACCCACACACACTCATGCAGATGACCCACAATTAATAGAATAGCTACTAAAAAGAACGCTAATAAATTAACACAGATATATTCCCAAATGATTCTTGATTTAGAATTTAGTACTCATTTTTTCACAGAAATGATGGAATACATTTCTGGTTAGCCAATAAATCTGTTTTGCTTTTATCATAAATTAACTTCCATTCTGCTCTGTGTCTGTCCCCAATCTCAGTCCCTGTTCATGCAGAAGAACAGCAGTATCTCCAGGGAGGCCACATGGCCATGCCTGAGGATTAACCCTATTTGAGGCTCAGCCTGCTGTGCAACCCAGGATTCACATGGTCACATGTCCACCTCCCCAGACTGTAAGTGCTGCTCCACCACCACTGCTAGACACTGTGAAGCTACTATATAGGCAGCTAAGTTAGATAGAGATTAACACAGTCATGACAAGATGGGCTGGGCTCTCAAGGAAGTCAGGACAGAAATAAAAACATCAGAATTGCGGCTAGAGGTGCATCTGAAGAAGGCTAGGCCTGCAAGCCTCCCCAAGGAAAAAGCAGTAACTTGGAATTATAACTAGCATCACCTGGTCCAGAAAGTTCAGATAGACTTTAGTTGCCCAGGTAGGTGACCAGAGCATCTGGACCCAACCCTTCCCAAAATGCATTTATTCTTTCCAGGCACCCTTGCTAGGTGACCCACTTCCCTATTGGGTCATTATTAGCTAAGCGGCTATCCTCATAATCCTACAGGTGGATTATAGTTTGACCTATGTTGTACCCACATTGTGACTTTGCTGTATAAATTATCCCTGGCAAAGGGCCTTGGTGGCAACCCATTTTCAGGAACCCTCTTGTCTCTCAGGAGCTTTTTCTCAATAAATCTTTTCTACTCTTAACCTGCATTGTTCTTTATAATTCACTCTTCGATTTCAGGGGATACAAACTCAGCACATCTGATATCTAGTGGGCTGGGAGTTATATTTGTCCTATATCAAAACCACTGCACTGACATCACTCCAGGGTACTGGCTCTGAATTCACTGCAGCCCAGCATGGGGACAGAAGATGCCATCGTTAAACACCTCTGCTTCAGTTTTGTGTCTGACTCAGAAAGGGTATGAGGGGACTTGCAGAAAAAAAAAAGGCCAACTGAAAACACAGAGATAAATACATGACACCAGACACAAAGTAGTAAAAACAGAATGAAAAAATACAGATAAATTGGATACATTAAAATATGAAACTGGTAGACTGCAAATGATGCCATCAAGAAAATGTTAAGAGTGTAGATCAGTTAAAGAGCTCCTACTCAGTGGCCTGAGGATCTGGGTCTGGTTTCCAGCATCTCTCTCTCTCTCTCACACACACACACACACACATGCACATACACACGCATGCACACACACATGCATGCACACACATACACATGTGCATGCTCGCACACACACATGCATACACAAAGATAATCCACAGTATAGGAAAAAGTATCTGACAATCGTAAGGGACTTCCTTAGTCTTACCACTGAAAAATAAAAATACAGCCCGTTGAAACTGGGCCAGAAATGAATGCTACTGAGTACAAGGTTTCCTTTAAGATGATTGAAATATTCTAAAATTAAATTGTGATGATGGATGTGTGGACATGTGAACATACTCAAAACTATTATATACTGTAAATGGGTAAAGAGATGGTATGTGAAATGTATCTCAATATAGCTGTTTTAAAACTATAACAAAAAGCCAGGCATCATGGTACATGCTGTAATCCTAGAATTCTGGAAGGCAGAAGCAGAAGGATCTCAAGTTTGAGTGCAGTCTGGACAACTTAGTGAAATCCTGTCTCAAAATATAAAATTTTAAAAGGACTGATGATGTAGCTCAACTCAAAGGTGATTTAGAAAATACTTTTTAAAGATGACAGCTGATCAGAAAAAAACAAGGAGAAGGAAATATGACAAAAATGGAAAAAAGTCCACGAAATGGCAATTTGTGGTGTTTTGGGGCAGCAGGACTGGACAGGAAGGAGAGGCCCTACCCCTAGTTCCTGGTGCTGGGAGCCAAGACAAGCAGGAAATGCCTCCGTCACACACAGCCCAGCATTCATCACACGGAAAAGATGGTAACAGATGGTAGTGGGGATGTTGGAATGTGGCAGAAATTTTCCTTTGGTTCTTTCCAAAGAGAACACAGTCCCGCTTGACATGGAAGAGGGGAGGATTTCAGGAAGGGTCTCACCAGAAGGGAAATGAGAACCAGCAGATAAGACCTGATCTTTAACTCCAGAAATTATGTTGAAGAGTTTGTACAGTTAGTGGAGACTTTAGGAATGTGGCCAGACATACGAAATGAACTAAAGTAAAGGAAACGTAAAGCCATTTAAACTCAAGAAAAAACAAAAGTTATACAATAAAAGAAGTGAAATTTTAGCTGAACGTGGCAGTAGACAGCTGTAATCTCTCGAGATCCTGAGGCAGGGGGATCGCTGAGTTTGAGACCAGCCTGGGCTACACAGTGAGTTCAAGTCAACCCTAAACTGCACAATGAAACTCTGTCTCAAAACGATAAATAAAAGGAAGTTAAATTTTAATATGCTATGTGGTTTAACAGCAAAATTTAAATGATCATAATGAAGATACTGAGTATGGAAATAATGAAATAAATATGTCATATTTAACTGTATTTGTACTGATGTAGCTAAATATACTGAGAAGAAAGTAGAATAGAGAGTAAATAGGTAATGTCTGGCTGTTGAATCAAGAGTGAATGTGCAATATTTTAAAATCTGGAGGTAAATAAAAGGAACCAGTTAGAAGAACTGAAAGTAACTGCTCAGAGGGGCAGAACACATTAGCAAGGTATGAAAAAGGGCTGTTATTTTCACTTTTAAACTTTGGTACTATTAACTTTGCAGCATACATACATGTTTATTTTATTTAAAGTAGTTTATTTCAAAGTAAAAACTAAAAAAGGGCCAAAGATACAGCTCAGTGAAATAGTACCCTGGGTTCAATCACCCAGTACAAAAAAAAAAAAAAAAAGAAACAAACAAACAAACAAGCAAACTGAGTTGTTACACACAGCAAATTCATTCACTTAGGGTCAACATCATCTGTGGTCACCACTGCTCTGATGGGCACCTGGTATGTCCCTGCTGGGAGAAAATTACCCCTTCACCTGGAGTCAACCCTGGGCCCCAAAGCCTCTGGGTGGGCAGATGAGCAGCTATGGGTCATCCCTGTGTCCTGATGTCACCACGCCACTACCCCAACACAAAGCAGCACACACCCGACAGCTGCCAGGCTGAGGCACCCACAGTACTGGTTGCAAAGGAAGAAGTGGACTCCCACTGTGCCTCCTTCCTGGCCTAGCATACATAGCTGTACTCACCCGAAAATAAACACACAGGTAATCACAGCCCAGTGTGGCTTGAAAAATGAACCTGACATGGCATAGTTGGAGCTTGTGGGTCCCTCTAGTCACAGACTGGACAGAGCCCAGGAGACTAGCAATGCCTAAGCACCTCCTGCTCCTGCTTCCTTCCTAGGGCCCTGATCTGATGACCACCTGTCTATTGTGTTTAGCTGTCTGCTGTGGATGCTGGCAGAGCTATCAGTAGGGGACCAAAGCTCTTATGTTTAAGAGGAGTGGTCACACAGAAGGTTGGTGGGACAAGTGACACCAAAGTGAGTGATGAGAAAGTTGTCAGATGCCTGCACCTTACAAAAGCAGCTGCAAGAAGCATGCTTCCTGGAGGAGCTCCTATCCTGCATTCACACTTTTCAGCCTTGGACTCATTAACGCCACCTAATGAAGATCTGAAAGGTGGTATGGAAATTATCAAAAGAACATGCAAAATTCCCACAATACCACTGCTAAGCATGTGGGTGTTGATGATTCTTTGACAGTAGTTGTGGCTTATATCTAGTTGCCCTCCCAAAGAATCCTGCAGTCATTGTGAGCAGGGTTTGGAGGTGGCTGGGGTTCTAGAGTGTGTGATGCTGGGAATAATGGTGTGTAATTACTAAATCAGTCCACTGATTGATCAGTCATAGTTCTGGGTATGGACATGGGGAAGACCCACCCTGAGTGTGAGTGCTACCCGCCCATCTGCCATGCTACCCCACCTCGGAACCAGTCAACTATGAACTGAAACTGCTACAAACTGTGAGCTACAATAAACCTTTCCTTTTTTAACTTTGGTTGTCAGGTATTTTGTCTCAGCAATGAGAAAAGTAACTAAGACAACAGCGCAGAAATCCTGCACGTTTCCTCAGAAGTTGAGGACCATGCAATGCTTGGAGATCTTGTGAATATGGCTGAAAAGGAAATCATTCATCCAACAAAGGCTGTAGGAATAGCGTTACTGGTGCTCTGTAGACAATTCTACCAACGACAATAGAAGCTGTAGTCAGAATTCCTTGAAGGACAACTGGCGTTTGGGAGGTAGTGGTTCCACCACTAATAAACTACCCAAGGAACCGCAAGGTGGGCTCCTCACCAATAACTTCAGAGCATGCTCTAAAAGAAAACAACCAAAGAGAGAGTACTGCTTGTTCAAGGAAATCAGTAAAGGAGGAGCAATTCCAGCTGACAATATAAAATGGCTTGCTGCTCTCAGTCAACTGCGTGCAATTTCTTTTGTATTTTTTAATATAAAGATAATCTCTTTTTTTCTTTTTCTTTTTTTTTTTTTTTTGAGACAAAAATCTCACTATTTAGTTCAGGCTGGTCTTGAACTCACTATGTATCCCAGGATGGCCTTGAACTCATGGCGATCCTCCTGCCTCAGCTTCCCAAGTGCTGGGATTACAGGCATGCACTATCATGCCTGACAACCCAGTCATTTCTGAGACTAGGTGCAAGAGCCAGGGACCAAAGTAAAGCTTTTAGTTTCAAACACTGAAACTTTTGCTACATTTCTGTTAAAACCAGGATTCGATTATCAGCACCACAAAATGAGAAGGTCACAGGCAGCCTTAGAGGACAAACTGTACAAAATAGACACACAGTCAATTATGTGACAACTTCTGAGTAATACAAATCTGTTTAAAGTTATAAATAAATAGTGAGGTGATTTACTGATTTCAGATGTCCATTATTCACAGATGCTCAGCCCAGCACAGGGAGGCCCTAAGCTCACTCACTGGGGGACAGCAGGGTGTGCAGAGACATGGACTCCTGTGCCACCAGAGTCACAGGACCCCTAGGAAGGCAGATGCATACAAGCCCAGTCCCAAATGGAGATGTGGTCTCCAGGAGTTCAAGGCTTTGGGAATGCCTGCATGCAAGTATGCAGATGGTAGTGGAGACCACTCACATGCCCTTAGACCAGCAGGTGCTGGGAAGCAAGATGCTGGGACTAACTTAATTGCACCTGAACTTTGTATCATACCACAGATTGGATCCTGGATGAGAACAAGGCCATGAATACCAAGCTGGTAAAATCCAAATAAAGCCTGGGGTTCAAGGAATAGTAATTAGTCAATGTTGGTTTCTCTTTTTAGGCAATGTAACATGGCAATGTAAGATGTTCAGTTAACGGAAACTGAGTAAGAGTCATGCAGAAACTCTGCATAAGTTTTCTAACTTTTCTGTATATCTAAAATTATTCCAAATTTAAAGGTTGATTTTAAAAATACAGAGTGTACCCCACCTCTACCACAAAACAAATACCCACAAAATGAACTTGAATTAAAGTCCCAGGCTTTGAAATGCAGAGAGCTAAGGCGAGAGCCTAGGCCTAACCCTAACCCTAACCCTACCCTAACCCTAACCCTAACCCTAACCCTCATAAGGTGGAGGCCACACAGGGCCCAGAAGGCCCTGCACAGAGGATTGAGTCCTATCCCGAGCTGCAGGAAGCACAGGCTCTATTGCCACTGGGACATGAAAGAGGCTGCCTTCTATGGAGATGAATGAAGCAGCAGAGCACACAAGCGCCTGCCTGGCAGAGCAGCAGGACCTCATAATCCCTCTGACCATGATTTCAGCAGCCCAGGTCGGCTGTAAAGACTTGGGAAAGCTGACACGGCTCTCAGAGGTAAAGGTGGTACTGACTCCACTGTCCTTCCTAACTGCTGCTCATACTCAGGGCAGCCCTGCTCCACCTGCGTGGTTGCAAGGGAGACTGAAGAGTTTTCAGGGACACCACAGACAATAGGATCCCACCAGGACCAAGGCCACCCCACACCGTGGGTAAGAGCAGTGCCCAAAGCAGAGAGCCAGTCGGCCTCTGAGGCTTTGACCTTGGGCCACAGAGGCCCAAGGCTGGGAAGGACACTGGGGCTGACTTCATAGTGAAATCTGACATTTTTGAAGAGGAGCTTTAATTTAAACTTAACCCTCTGCACACTAATAAATCCTGCCAACTTCTGAGAAGTTACAGAATTTCATGTCAACTCAAGAAATACAAGGGAGCTCCCTTACAGAAACCTCTGCACGTGAACTCAGCATGCCAGTGGTTCATCCATTCCCTGGACAGATGGACCTTCCTGGAAATGAAGATTGAATGGCGGTCTCCTACTAGTCCATAATGGTTATAAGATATGGAAGCTACACATAAAACTCTAGATGTTCAAATCTTTCTCTGAAAAATCCAGACTTACTACCAATTGGCTAGACCTGAGAGGTGCTCAGCACCCCACCCACCCCACCCTGTACCCTCTGAGTCCTTCTGCTTTACTGCACCATTACATGCAGCCTGTGCAACCCTACGCCACCTCCTGTACCCCAAAGGCATTCAAGTCACCACTTTCTGCACAGACGTCCTACTGGCCTACTTGCTCACATTTTCACACATGACCAAGAGTGTGTTTGTCACTGCTTGCAGGGACCTATGTGGGTTTCCCCTGGTGCAAACCTAACCCTTAGTGCTCACACAACACATGCTCTCCTACACAGCTCATCTAAAGCATGCAGTGTGGGTGGACAAACTCACTTCTGCTAACGCTCCCACCTGCTCTTTCACTAATGGACGCTGCCTATCAGCCTTTGCTCAGGGTTACCACACTCCCCTTGGCCCAAGACTCACACAGGAATCTGGGAAAAACAGTCCATGATTACCAGCACTTTGCCATGATGGACTTAGAGGAAGGAAGCAGACAAAAGAGAAACCAAACAACACAGATCATAGGTTCAGCAACTGATACTTCAGAATAATGAGGATCAAAACCCCAGCATCTCCTGTAACCAAGAGAACCTCCCAAGGAGCACTTTTGGGAGGGACTGAAGGTGTGGCTTCACTCGGACAGCCCCTTTCTCCTCCTCTTTTGCTCCTCCCCTTAAGGGAGCTGCTCTGCTCCACCTGGATTGGCTGCCTTGCCACAGGCCCACAGCAACAGGGTTAATCAACCATGATGGAAATGTTTAAGTGATGATCCAGAATAAGCTGTTTGCCTTTATATGCTGGCTTCTCTCAGGTACTTGTTTCAGGAGTGGAGTGCTGACCCTGAAGCCTCATACACTGCAGGAGGCAGTGAGAAAAACAAACTTCCCTAAAATCACTCTGACAAGACTTAACAGATACCTTTACATCTGTCAACACCTCTGATCCACTTAACATCTCCAAAATGTACAAAGATGTTCACTTTAGGGTCTTCCAACACAGGAAAACAGAGAAGGAGGCCATCCATTCAACTTCAGGACCCTGGGGTTTAACAGGTACCTACATCGTGAAATACTATATAACCACTAAAATGGTTATGGGTGATTTTTAATGGAATTGAAAAGCAACTGACAGGAAAATACAAAATTAGAGGCATGTTATGACAATCCTATGAAAAATGCAAGAAAATGGCTGGAAGGAAACCATTGTGAAATGCCACTTTCGTGGAGTGGTGAATGCTATTTGTGTATTTTTCTACTTTCCAGTTATTCTACAATTAGAAGGCATTAGGTTTAATATCATAATATAAAAAAAACAATGATTTATCAGTGAAACTCTAAACTCAGAGATGACACTGGCCTGCTGGAGAAGGCTGCATTTGAAATGAGAGCCAACAGGTGGAGAGAGGGGCCTTCCACAGCAGGAGCCGCAGCATCCTGTGCTCCAGAAACATGCCACTCTCAGGTGCAGGCCCTGCCCTCTTCTGGCTGGCTTCTGATCTGGCTTCTGATCACCTGGCAGGCACAGGCTGCTCTTGGAACTAAACAGACTCAACACTGGCCTACACACCTTGGAAGTCACCTCTCGGCCTGATGCTGTTGTCCAGGCACACAGCAGCAGGGAGGAGGGGTTATTCCTTGCTCCAAGGGAAGAGGCTGAACAGCTGAACTAGAAGGGTGCAGGTGGAGAAGAAAAAATGCTGAAGGAGAAAACTAAAGTTGAGGCAGGAGAAGGAACACATTGTAAGCATGGAGTTGACAACCATGTTCCTGTGTGACTGGAGGCCAGGAAAGCAACTGGAGAGCAAGTGGTGGGTGCGTGGAAACCAGGCCTGAGTCCGCTGACTGTTAACCTATCCTGTTGGGCAGGGCAATCCCTGACCAAAGAGATGAGATGGACTAACATGTACCTTTTGGTTTCAGAAAATGTAACGAGCTGGGCATCCTGGTACAGAACAGCAACTCAACACTCTGGGAGGCTGAGGCAGGAGGATCACAAGTTTGAGCTCAGCCTAGCAACTTGGTGACTCAGCAAGACCCTGTGTCAAAATAAAAACTAAAGAAAAAAAAAGGAACCAGGAATATAGCACAGTGCAAAAGCCTGTGTTCAATCCCCTATACCACAAAAAACAAGAGGAAGGAGAGGAGGAGCAGGAGAAAGGGAAGGGGAGGAAGAGGAGGAAAAGGAAGACAAGGAAAGAAAAGGCAATGAGGGAATGCAGACAAGCCTTGGTCTCTAAGGGTGGGGGTGTAAATATTTCCCATTTCCATCTTAAGTTAAATGGCTGCTCCTATTGGAAAGCAGATGTCATCCATTCAGGTCAGCAGCTTATTAGACACTGGTCACTTTTCAAACCTATACACTCAGACATGCATGGTTTTCTCACTGCTAAATGTGAAGTCCAAGAAAAAGCTAGATGGCTTACATCTCCAAAGAGAACACAGTGGAACCAGGTCAGTAGAGCACCTCCTACCACACTGCACCACCTCCCAGCTCTGGGAGGGCCCAGAGCCAGCTCCCCACCTCCCGCCCCAAGGTACCCTCCAGAGCAGCTCCTGGAGGCAGTAGCAGGGGGAACCACACCTTGTTCTACTCCCCTCCCAGGGGCTGAGTCACTCAGAACTGTGACAGAAACCATAGCCCTCAACACAGAGGAAACAGTTACACGTGCTGCTGGCTGCAGGTTGCTAGGTCAGGAAAGACACACAGCCAAAGACTGTCCCTTCACTGTTCCAAGGTCAGGCTGGTGCTTTCTGTCTGGGTTCAATGTTGCTACTATGGTTAAAATGACAAAAGCTCCACAACATAATTACAACTGTCAATCTTTCTAAAATAAATTAAACTTGGAAACATTGGGGAAGTAACTTCGGGCATGCCAGTTAATTATATCTGGTCGCCTGGTTTCGACGTGTGTTGTTAGAAAGAACAATTCAGCTGTTCATGGGCTATTTTTAGATTTTAGATTCATGGGTTTTGTTTTTTAAAAACAAGGATTTTGGAAGCAGTTTCCAGAGCAGTTTCTAACAATTAGTCCTTCCACGTAATGGAATTTTTATTGGGAATACAGTCACTTCTACTTTTGCAGTTCTTGGAAGGACTTACCAGTAAAAATCTAAATCCTTCTCTTCCCAAAGAGAGGAAAGCAGAAAGGCAACCTGGGAAATGCTGGGATGTTTTCCTATGCACAGACCCAGAAATTACTAGGTGTGACTGTGAACTGTGACTCACTGACTGCAGAACAAATAATACTTACATTATAAGTCCAGGGTGAATGATTTTGGTTTTGGTTTACAGATTCCCCTAGAAGAAACCAGTGAGACAAACTGAGAGGCAAAGCAAATTCTTTCAACCCAACAAGAGGCCCCATTCTCTGTATTCCTAGCTCCTCCAGACAGAGGTGCTCATAGGTTTGACCTGTCCAGCATCACAGGCTGTGCACTGTACAACCCAGGGAGTGCCATTTACAAAGATGATGGTATGACTACCTAAAACTGTAGTCATTGGGAAAAAAAGAGATAGGACTATCCACAGAGAGATGCTCATCAATGTCCATTAACTGCTGAGAAGACAGGCTCTAACGTTTTTCAAGTTGTTCACCAATTCTCATAAGCTAAAACAAGATTAAAAATGTGTGGTGCACCTAAGAAAACCATCACCAAAATGAAAGAACAACCAACAGAATGGGAGAACTGTGTATCCAGCAAGGAATTGGGATCCAGAATACACAAGGAAACCCAACAGCAAAGACCCAGGTTAAAATATTCCAATTCAAAAATGGGCAAAAGAGCTGGATAGACCTTTCTTAAAAGACCTGCACATGGTCATTAAGCACATGAAAAAACCCTAATCATTAGAGAAATGCAAATGAAAACCACAGTGAAGCACCTGCTCACCCCATTAGAACAGCTATGATCAAAGCAGAGAAATAAGAGTCGCTAGTGAGGATGTGGAGGGTACGACTCCAATCGGTGCTGTGGAATAGTAAATTAGCACCACTTTTATGGGAAACAGTGTATGCAGAAGTTCTCTAAAACCCAGAGCTAGAGCTGGCAGGAGACCCAGCATTTCCCCGCTGGGAGCACAATCAGATGAGTGGAGCAGGGTGTTGAGGAGATGCTCTAATCTATACCCATCAAAGGGTGCTCACAACAACCAAGATACAGAGTCAGCCTCTGGGCCGCCACTGAATGGGTGGAATATTCAGAGTAGGTACAAAATGAGTATCACATGGACACAAAACAAGAATGAAATTCTGTAACTGCAGCAACTTATGTGGGGCCAGAGAGCATTTGGTTAAGTGAAACAAACCACAGAAAAATAAATCAACGTCTCACATTTGTGCACAAGTGGAGATATGAATTTCATGGAAATAGAGAGTAAAGTGACTACCAGTGCCTTGGGAGGGTGCAAAAGAGGACAGAGAGAGGCTGGCAAGTGGGTATGAGGGTCCCAGAGGAGGGAGGGGGTCCAGTGTCTAGAACACAGTGGACTGACTATAGTGACAGTGATGACTTGTGTATTTCAGCATAGCTGAAGAAAGGATTTAATATTCCCAGCACAGCGGAAGGATTCACACCTGAGATGAGGACTGTGCCAACTACCCTGTTCGATCCTTCCACATCGCGTGCTGCCATGCCACGCCATTACCCTGTGATGTCTAAATAGTATGTGCCAACTCAAAATCTAAAAACGTTTAACAGTTGTGATGCCTGCTACCTCCCTAACACAGAGGCTGGCCAAGGCTAAGGCCATGAAGCCATTCTGGGCAGGACAGCTAGGAACTCATAGGGCACTAAAGAGCACTGTGAACTAACATAAGCTTGGCCAACAGGGTGCCATGACTGAATTCCACAGAAGGAAGTGATGGATCAGACCAGGCTTTTGAATGATCACACAGCAGTGGAGGGAGCAGGATCCTGTACACAAGGATAGCAGTCTCTACTAGGCACATGCGGAGGAGATGAAAACACCAGCGAAGGAGAGCTTGCAGGACTCTGGGACCTGGGGGTGTTAGGATGGTGGGCTGGGATGTCCCTGGTGTCTAGAATGCCCCTGGGAACTGACAGTACCACTGACTGAGACAAAACCCAACAGGAAGAGCCCTAGGCAGAAACGGTGAGCTCAGTGTAGACACAACATCCAAGGAGGAGGCCACTGAACTACTGTGCTGCAGCTTCCAACCAGACAACTGGAGCAATGGGACTGGCAGGGTGTTCTCAGACTAGAAATACAGATATTGGGAAATTATCATAAGTGCAGCCATTGAGGATTTAGGTGAGAGCAATGTGCCCCAAGATCCCTCACAGAATGAGAAGGAGAGGAAGTCCTCAACCAAGCCCAGGATGGGCCTGTCTGAAGTTCCATGGGGTCTGGGAAGGCAAAGGAGAAGGCAGTGACCCTGGCATGGCCTGCTGCCTGAGAAGTGAGAGGTGTTCTTGCTAGAGATGCTGTTTCTAAATCCAACCCTCTTAGAAGAACGTACTTCTAAGCCAAAGGAAAAACCCATCTGAGGTTTATCTTATATACAGACAGAATTTCAAAACGGAGCCAGACTCAAAATAAATTACCAATCTGCCTACAGACTTCAGAGAAGTAGTAGAAAGAAAAGGAAAGAAAGACACAGGCTGCAGGGGCCTGGAATGGAAGGTGAATAGGACTGGGAGAGGGAGGGAAAGAGCCATGTGTGGACAGGCAGCTGCTCCCAGGCCTGCACCTCCCACCTCCAAAGAAAATGCTGGCCCCTGGAGTCACAGGTATAAAAGTGAAAACACAGCCAGGCGTGGTGGTGCATGCCTGTAACCCCAGAACTCTAGGAAGCTGAGGCAGGAGCAACAGAAGTTTGTGTCCAGCCTGGGCAATTTAGAGAGACCCTATATCTAATAAATAATTAAAAAGGGTTGGGGATATGGCTCTGTGTGAGGGCCATGGATTCAATCTCCAATTAAAAGAAAAAAACGGTGAAGACACTGGTTTGCACAATCACAGACCTTCAGTGTCTCAGGTTCCTCACACACAAAAGCCAGAAAGAACAACTCCTGCCATCTATTTTTATTGGACTGATGATCTTTGATGAACTGCTTACCTTGTCTTGGTATGGTCAGCTGTGAAACGAATGACACACTTGTCTCACAGGGTTTCTGTGACCACACAGATGAGGTGGACACCCAGGATGGTGGGGTCCAGGTCCGGCAGTGAGGGTGACACTTTGGCACAGGGCTTATCCTAGAAGGCTCTTTCCAAACTTGAAGCATAGAGAATTCCTGAGCATTCCTCCTCACTCAGCTACTCACACCTCATTATTTTTTAATATAACTGTTGTGGTGAATTATTTTCTATACAACCGCATGCTTGTGGCTAGGAACCTAATTTCTAACTGTTAGGTTGAAACAGCAAACCAGATTTCACTCACATAATTTCTACTTGCAGAGGTTTTTCAAGGACCAAAATATTATAAAAGCTGTTTGTCCTGGACTCAGTCTGGTGAACTCTGCTAATGAACATAAAAGTCAAAAAACACAAAATAAAGAACAACTCAACATAGCCCAGAAGACGAACTGCACTTGCTTTTCTTTTTCTCTATGTGTCTACAGGTGTTTCCCCAGCCATTTCCCTTTCCTGCTGCTGCCCCCAGGTTTGTCACCTATGAGCCTGGCCCTGTGTGGCTCTTTGGCACCCCATGTGGCAATGGCATCTGTCCCCCTGCAAGCTTCTGCCATCGTGCCACCTGCCAAGAGGTGACTTAGTCACAGGGACCAGTCCAGAGATGGCACTGTGCTGTGGGAACCATTGGCCTCCAAACCCGTAAGCCCCTTCTTGGTGAAACCCAGTCTCAGGAATGTTCTTATAGCAATAGAGGACAAACTAAGACAAGGGGCCACACCAAAGAAAAACCTTCTCACATCTCAAGCATTTTGGAGGTACTAGTTAGCAATCGCAGTCGTCTGAATAATGGAATAATGTTGGAGAGGTTAAGAACATACAGGCCAATAAGATGCATCAAAAAATGGCCAGTGCCTAAGAAACTACACTAGTAAGAAGGCTTCCATACCCAGTGATAGGTGAAACACTGGCTCAATTTTCTATTTGGAAACACTGACTCTGAAGGACTAATAGAAACACCACCCTCACCCCATATGAAAGAAACAGGAGGGAGGGAAAAGGCAGGCATCAAAGAACACAGCCCAGCTGTGGTGAGACAAAATGCAGATGTGTCTTGAGAGGCACTCGATGTGGACTTGTTTGTGAGGAACTGCTGCACCCACCATGCACCCACAGCACAGGAGCAGGCCCCACAGAACCACAGAGTGGAAAGGCTGAAAGGCCCTGCAGGTGGCACAGAGCCACTGATGGAGCCAAGTCTGAGGTGACTCCGACACAGACACTTCCTCCCGTACCAGAATATAAATACCTTCCCAGTTCTCACCACTGAATTGGGTTTCCTGTTTGTTCAGCATTGTAAGTAAGGGTCTCACAAGTACCCTGTGAGGCCCTGCACCTGGAGATACCCAGGAAAGTCCTGCAGTGACCAGCAGAGTGGCTGCCTGGGACTGTGGGAAGGAGAGCTGGGGAGGTGTCTGTCCAAAGGCACAGGCTTCGCCCTGGAGAGAAGCTGTGCAGCAGGGCACCCGAAGCTAGCAACTGTGGATTTATAAAATTTGCTAAGTGCTTCTATCGCCCATACAAAAGTAGTAACAATAAGGAAGAGGGCAGGGGAGGACTTATTGAGGTGATAGGGTTATGGCATACAGGATGGACATGGTCTCATGTATGCATAGTAAACTCCAAACTCATCAAGTTGGGTACAATAATCACATGCAATTTTTTGTATGTCGCAAACACTGAATAAAAGAATGCTGAATTTGGAAAAAGAAAAAAATACTTGCTTTTTTTGTTTACCTTATACTTCACCAGACAACAAAATGAAAACTCATCTAAATACTATGTTTACTTCACACCTGCAGACTTCTTTATGTGCTGCAGATGACCAGTGCTTCAGTGATCAGAGCGTGTCCCTGACACCCAGAAATGGTCTGCGCATGTCAACTCCCAGCCACCTCTGCCCAGCCACCCAGGATCCTGGGTATCCTTGCATGAGGCTGCATGACTGTGCCATGTGCTATGGGGTCCCCTCATCGTTGTCCCTCTATGCATCCATAACCTGACCTCAGCCTCCTTTGTGTTCAAAGACCTCAGGGACAAAGAAAGGACTTCTAAATACGCCATAGATATGTACCACTGAAAAGGTAACACCAAATCCCACCATCATTAGTAAGCTGACTAACAAAGACCTTTTCAGCAATAAATAATAATGCAGACTCACTACATGCCCAAGGAGAAAGCAAAGGAAAGGTCAGCGTTCAAGGTCATAGGCCAATCAGCCTTACCAAACAGTGCTGTACTACCTGAAGACACTGTATTAATTATACTTGTGCTCAAACTTTGTAAACTATTTTCTCAGATGAGCAGCTGTCAGTTGGGCCTAAGGCTTCCTTTAAACTGGGTTCCTCATCCTCTGGGATGAGAGTTCAGTGAGATCCTTAGCCATCTGCCAAAAGAAGATCTATACACAGAATTGACATCTGATCAAAAAGGTACAGGTACTGAGTCCAGCTATGATGGCCCTCATAACAGGGACCCAGTCCACACCTGGCAGCCTCAAGAAATGCATCACCAGGTCACAATGACACCTAGGAAGAGGCAACCTTCCTGTCTCATGGAGAAGTGTAACTTGCCATCTGCCAGCCTTCGAGCACAACCGCTGTCCCCAGAGCTGACAGTGCCACTGTGGGTGGACTCTCAGATTTGCTCAGGTGACCAGAGCCCAGCTGCCACAGTTTTGAAGACTAGTTCTTTCTGTGCAAGGAAGCGGTCAAAGAATCAGTGCAAATACCTGTGGATTCAATTTGTCCAAAGTTCCCTTTACAATAGAAAGCCTTTTCTATATTTGCAATGCAGCCTTTCCTGCAGTTCCCAAAGCCGGAAGTGGATCCTACCACTAGCATTACCAGCTGCTAATACAATAACTGGATGTTCCTACTCAGAATTCAAAGCCTGAGATGTCCCTCTGACCTACATTCATTAACTCTCATGCCACCCCAGAACAAAGTGGGGTGCACTGTGGCTGCATTCCCTTCTGCTCACTCTGCCAGCTCATCCCAGCAAGGCCTATGCAGTTAAGAATCCTGAGACCAGCGAGATTATCCTGGCTAATTCAAGTGGGCCACAAGTGTATAAAGGACAGACACAGAAGAAAGACAGCAATCTGAAGATGCTGCACCACAGGTTCTGAAGGTGGAATGAAATACCACCTGCTGTATAATACAGCTGTCTCTAGAAGCTAAAAAGGCAAGGGGACAGATCCTCCCCTGCAGCCACCAGGAGGAACACCATCCCGCTGACATCTAGATTCAACCCAATGAGATCCACTTAAGAGTTTCTGCAATTAAAAAAAAACAATTTTTGTGATACTGAGAATTGAACCCAGGCCCCTTTGCATTGAGCTACATCTCCAGACTTTTTAATTTTTTTTTTTGAGACAAAGTCTCTCTACATTACCTATTTGCCTAAGCTAGGCTCGAACTCACTATCTTCCTGCCTCAGCCTTCCAGGGTTCTGGGTTATGGCATTTATCACCAACCCAGCTAAAATTTCTGTAATTGGTATTGGTTTAAGTCACTAGCTTGTGGTAATCTGTTACAGCAGCAATGAGAAATTAATACAGGATGACCAGAAATGTGGACTCTAAGCCTCGCGTGGCTGCTCTGAGAAGTTCAAACAGCTTCCCACTGCCTCACCATTCCCTAGGACTTCAGATCCTCTCAAGCTCCCTTCCATGACTTCCTTTAATGCAAAGGCTGGGACTTCCCACAGTGCTGTCCCAGCCTCTTCCCATCAGGCCACAAGTCAACCTGCACCTTCCCTATCACTCACCTCGGTTCCTTCCTTGAGCTTCTCCTCTCTCCTGAGGCTGACCTCTATCTCTACCTCCGTACCTCCTGACCCCATCCTGCTTGTGACTGCCAAGATCTCTAGGCTAGGCAGGTCCACTGGGAACTCAAGGTCCAAGGAGCTCAGAAGTAGCAACAGGTAAACAACAGGTAAAATCACCTGAGCTAAGGGCATGTAAGGACTGGGCATCTAGCTCATACCTGAGGGGACAACCTGCTGAAAGAAGCATCACCCCAGGGTCTTCTGATGTAATGCAGTATGAAATGGCAAAGACAGAAGGAAGGAGAGACACAGGGAAAGTGTGTTTCCACGGCATGCAGTTTAGTCCAGCAGGGCTGGGTGAACACTCCCAATCCCTACCAGTGCTGCCTGAAGTAATGTCCATCTGCTACCCATGCCCACAGGACTGGAAGAAAATGCTCTGGGCCCTGGTGCAGGTGAGTGTTAAAAACCTTCCCTGAAGCCAGGCTTGGTGGTGCACAGCTGTAATGCCAGCACTCTGGGAGGCCAAGGCAGGAGGATCACAAGTTTGAGTCCAGCCTGGGCATTTTAGCAACTTAGCAAGACCCTGTCCCAAAAAAAGGGGTTAGGGTGGGGGCTTTGAATGTAGCTCAGTGTAAAGGCCCTGGGTTCAAGGCTCAACACCATAAAAAAGGTAAAAAGATTCCCAGGTCGTTCTAGTGTGACTCTGGGGCTGAGATGGAAGGGAAACCCCTGGGGGAACCAAAGAGTCTCTAAGGGGCATTTCTCTCTACACTTGTAAAGGAGTCACTCTCCAGATTTTCACTTCACATGAGCCCTCCTTCCTAAACTGCCCAGCCTGAGAACACAGGCCCTTTCTCACCAGGGTGCAGATCAAGTGGCAATGTGACTTTTCCCCTCCCACTCACCATTCTCCCTTTCACAAGGAAAGGCACACCTCCCATCCACTCCTCATCTTCCCAGCAGGCACTGGTCCAGAACCAAACACTGCCCAAGGTGCCGATCTAAAACCATTAGAAATAGTGGTGTTGATGCTGTTAATGAGAGAATTATTCTGACACTTGTCAAAATGGTAAGAAAGACTTTCACGACTTGCAAAAGGTGTCAATTCCAGTCCAATTGCGGAGAAAGCATAAGCTCAACACCAAAGAAATCAGGATCCTTGGGATGCATGGACAAGGAGCAGATGAAGGTCAGAGGATGGAAAATTACTATGAGGAGAGACATCAAGGGCTGGACTAATGCGATCAGATCCCAAGGGTGGGAGAATGACTTAGTAGGACTCTCGCTAAAACTGAGCTCACTGAGGATAGAAACGGGGGTCAAGGTGGAAGTCCAATTCAAATGAAAATATAGAGGGTCCTAACCTAAGTTTTCGGTCAAGGAGAAAGTCATGGTAATCATACAGCTAATATCTTAAGATAGTTTCAAGTTCTTTGCTTTCTATTAAGTTGAAAGATGTCCTAATGATATTTCCCAGAATTACAATATGAAATCCTTTTATTTCTATCAGTTAACTATACCTAACCAAAAAATCCTAGTCCATCTCGCTTAGAAATTAATTTAAAAATTTTATGTTTAATAATATCCAATTTGAAGTCACTGATTGTTTCAATCTAACATATAACTATAATTCAATCTATTACTCATTTTTAATCTCTTAGTGCTGTACCTGAGGAAATGTTTTAAAGTTGAACTCAGGTATTTTTGTTACAAAAATGACAGATCAAAAGCATACTTTTAGGTATAAATATATATTTCCTCAGAAGAGAATTCTGTAGGGAAAATAGAAGTTCAAAGAGAAAAGGGAATGCCAACTGTTACAGATGACTGTATATCTTCAAAGAAATCATAATCAGATTAAATTGCTGATAGTATTTGAGTCCACTGAATAAATGAAAACAGGAGTGTTACAGTTTAATTTTAAATCTTTTTTTTTTTTTACAATACATGAGAAATCAATGGCAACCAATTAGACTCAATGGTAATAAATGATTGGAAGTTCAATTTGAAGTTATGTGAGGGATTATGTACGTGCAGTTCTTGAAAATTTCTTGAGACTATAAAAACAAAAAGTTTAACGATCTCTGAGCTAGGGAAAAACATTCCAGAGGAAAGAGATGGACAGAAGGAAGAAGGATCGCAGAAAAGAATCTAAAGCCTGTGGAGGTGTTTGGAATTTATCTGGAGGCCAACAGAGAAGAGATGAGATTGTAGAAGAATTTTATCTAGTGGAGGGTATGGTTTTAGGAAGATGCTTTTGGCTGTAAAGGTTCAAACCTGGCTTTTCTATCCATCTGAAGGAAGAAGAAACCACGAGCTACAACCTTCCACAAACCTAATCTCACCACACACACACACACACACACACACACACACACACACCATGTTCACTTCCCATGATCCATACCAGTTTAGGTTCTGTCTTCATTCTCTCCATGGCACTCTACTCTGATTCTTTTGATGGTACTGAAACACACCACAAAACACCAAGAGATTGAGGCCAGTTAAACAGCTAAAATGCTCCACTCATTCTTAGTCTCAGTTAATTAAAGCCAACCTGTCACCTGGACAGCTGCTGCCTGCAACTCAGAAGGCAGTTAGGGAGAGAATGTTGATCTGTGCCCTTTCATCCCTCTGCCCAGGGAAGAAACAAAGAGCAAGGTACGGTCATACTCATATACTTCCCTTCCCCGTTAGACACTCATGACCAAGTGTCTTCGTAATCAAATGACTGTCACACTAGAAACACAAAAAGCACAAGGTTTAAACAAAAGGCAACCTTTTGTACATCTGCAGCCTCTACCTGTCATGAAACCTGGCACAGGAACTTTACTTGGGAATAATTGACAACATTCATAATCTCGTAATGCAACTTGTAGCACCAGTTAAATTTCAAGTTGGGGAATTTCCAAAGAGCTTCCCTCAATGTCGAGTCAGTTCTTTACAGGTGAAATCAACTGAGTCAGAGAGCATGTAAGTACATAATTTATTCAGACTCCCAACCAATACACAAACTGCTGAGATTCTACCACAAATAACCAAATCACCATTCAAATAGGGGACTTAGCTACCACACAGAAACCCCGGTGCTTCAAGTAGGCAATCGATCAATGTCAAACCTCATTTATAAGATAATATCCCTTTGTCTTGGTCTAAGGATGCTGTTCTCTTATCAGAAGCTTTGAAGTTGCCGGTCATGGTGGTACATGCCTCTAATTCTAGCACGCATGAGGCTGAGGCAAGAGGATTACTGTGAGTTCAAGACCAGCCTGGCTACAAAGTGAGTTCAAGGTCAGCCTGAACTGTACAGAGAGACCCTGTCTCAAAAAAAAAAAAAAAAAAAAAAACCTTTGAAGTGTACAGCTGTGCTTCTTGAAACTGTGTGTATGCATGTGTGTGTATGTGAGTGCCTATATACATTTGTGCATATGTGTATGTGTCCTTGTGTGCATGTGTACATGCATGTGCACATGTGTGTATGTGTATATGTGTGTGTGCCTGTGAATTCATGGTCTCCTTGTTCTCATCAAACCCTTGGCTCTCTAACTTTAACAAGTGAAGTCACCACTTCACGATCAACAAACATAAGGACGCTTTTCAGTTTCTAATGCAAATGACCCCCTTTTAGGTAGCACCTAAACTGTGGTCTCATCTGTTAGATCTCTTCTCACCAACTACACACAATCAGACACTTCAAAACCTACATCTATCATTGAATTCCGACTTCCTAAAATTAAGAATACCACTGTTCTCCAAGTCAAAATCTCAAATACTTCAGAAGGATGTCTCTGTATTTAACTGTTCTGCTCCACATTTGTATTAATCAGTTGAATAAAACTAGTAATAATAGGATTATCAAATATGTTTGCAGCACAAAATCAGGATACTGGATTTTTAAAAAATACTATGCACATAGATTTTGATAGCCTTACAAAGACAAACATTGTGGAACAGAACCAAACAATTTTGGCTTTAAAAAAACATGAAACAGCTGTGAGGAACAGCACCCAGTAAACCAACTGAAGTCTCACTGCAAACCCAGGGTGATTCTCCAGGCTGCACCGACAGGGATGAAAGGTAGGATGACACACTAATATCATTTTAACTGCATAATGACAAGGTCCAAGCCAGGGTTGTGGCAGTGCTGGGCAGATCACAATCACAGCAGAGACTGCTCTTACCATCCAAAGAAGGGCCAGTGGGTAAACTGGGAGCCAAGGGCTTCAGGGCAGAATTACACATTACACCCACTTTCTAAACCAGTTCAGCAATACCTCCCTAGCCCTGAACATGAGCAGTTCCTCAATCTATATCTGATGGGGCTACAGGAAGGTACAACACACGAAGATGGAAAAATAACCTCACAGATCTCACACAGATGAAGTGTCTCCATGCATTCAACGCACAGGACAAAGAATCTGGCAGTTACACTTTTTAGTAATGACCTAGCAAGTGCCCAAAGGAGAATGCTAAGGAACAAAAAGGATGATGAGAAGCTGGAGATGGGAGAGAGCTTAATGACTACAGCAAATAACTCACAAGGACCATGTCACTAAATCCAAGTGGAGACCACTCTATTATATATCACGAAACATGACTCCCCCAAAACTTATTTATCATTCTAAAAATAAGCAGTTGGGATAAAATTAACTTATTTTTATACTGGGAGGTTTGCTTTCTCAAAGTCCCAATCAAAACTTTTTTCCTACTATACAAGCAATCATGACATTTTGGGTTCTGGTTCAAGTGGATTCACTTTGAGTGGCCTTTTTCTAGGACCAACTGTTTTCACACAGTGAGGGATACATGCTTGCTGTCCAGTGCACCAAAGTTTTCAAATCTCAGCTATGAGGATGGTGAGATGACTCAAAACCAAATCCTGGAAGAGATGATAGAAGGAGATGAGCCTGGAGAGGATCACACGCGCTGGGCACCCTAGACATTGTGTTCCAAGGATGAGGGAGAAGCTGCCATTGTGACACTTCGAACAGGCCAAGAGGCAGAGCTAGGACAATGATAACCTTGGCTTAAGGTTTCAAAGAGTCCAGCCCAAGGTCATTTGACTTTGTTGCTCTGGGCCTGTGGTACTATACCTAAGGACAGGACCATGTGGTGAAGCCTTGTTCAACTCTTGGTGGGTGATGAGTAAAAGAAAGGGAAGAGACCAGCACCCCAGTACCCCTTCAAGCCCCCTCCCCTAAGAACCTCACTTCCTCCTGCTAGGTGCTGCTCTTGAAGGTTCCACCATCTTCCTGAACTAGGTGTCTAACTCACTGCCTTTGGGGGACATTCCAGATCCAAACCGTAGCAGATATACACGTTATTTTTTAGACATAATGCATAATGCAATGTATACTTAATAGACTATAGTATAACATAGATGTAGCTTCCATAGGAAGCAAATTCATGTGATTCACTTTGCTGCGATACTTCCTTTCCGGCAACAGTCTAAAACAGAACCCAAAATACTTCTGAGATGGAGCTGCACCCAGCGCAGGTGCCACCTCCAGAGCACAGAGCTGGTCATTCCATTTCCCCTCTCCTACCCTTCCCTACCCAGCTCTTCCCCCAGGTCATTCACCATTAGGATTACCATCTATCTATGTCCTCCTTCTTTCACATAATCGTTGAGACCCTATTCTGTGCCAGGCACTGTTCTAGGGACTGAGGGTATTCCAGTCAACGAAAATAAAAATCTTTGCTCCTCAATACTTACATAGGGGGAAGCAAATTCCATCCCTTTTGTGCACACTGGAGACAGAACCCAGGGCCTTGCGCATACTTGTCAAGAGCTCTACACTGAGCTACACCCAGCCATATCTTAAAGGCAAGGTATAGTGGGAAATGGAATTCATTGGTCAATGTAAGGTGGACCAGGAAGGAAAGTGGAATGTCATTTTAAGTAGCGTGGTCAAGACAGTTCTCACTGAGATGGTGACATTTCAGAGGCTTCATTGAGAGGACATGATAAATGTGACTTCTAGAAAAGTAATTTGCATCCTGGGGATAATCAAGTGGCTATGGCCCTAACTGTGTCCCTTTTATATACGTCTGGGGCCACTTCCCTCCAATTGCCCTCTATAGCTATGCCATAGCTAAATGAAAGCAAAGGCCAAGCAGAGCCCCAGCTCTGAATGGTAACACTTGCCTACCCAAGCCCTGAGCCCAGGCTTCCCCATGCCCCATCTGCTTCAGGCTTGTTTATAATAGCCACTTCTCACTCCTCAGCTCCCAGAGTCTCGGGAGCCTCCTGAGATAAACCCTCCAGGCTTTTTCTTCACTCAAAATGCACGTTGCTCTGATTCGAAAAACTCTTAAGAGTGGGAGGGTTGAAAAGGTTTATTTCAGAAAATTGGCAGCCAGGGGCTGCCACACTTTATTGGAATTCCAGGACCTGAGAAACATTTGGCAAGAGACAAAAAAACACTCTTAAACATAACTTGGTTCTAATTTCAAGATTTCCAGATGTTACCATACATAGGACTGTAGAAAAATATTCAGCAATTCTCTTATTTTCCCTAGTATCAAAACCTAATGCTTACTATCCAACCCTTTCTCTCTCAGAGATGACAACTCCCTGCAGGTCAGAAAGGGCTGTTTTTGTCCAAACACCTTTGAAGCACTAGGCATCCTCACCTAATCATGGATACTTTGGGTTCCAAGGAAGGAAGAGAAAAATACTGATAGGCCTGTCTCCTTAATGAAATGAGTTCAACCCTTCTGACTCTTGTTATATTAAGTATATACTGGGGGCTAGAGTATAGCTCAGTGGTTTAGAACATTTGCCTAGCATACATGAAGCCCTGGGTTTGACCCCCAGCATCACAAAAACAAACAAATACAAAATTTAAAAATCCAAGCTTGGTGGCACACATCTGTAGTCCAAGTTACCTGGGAGGCTGGGACAGGAGTACTGCTTGAGCCCAGGAGTTTGAGATCAGCCTGGGTAACATAGTAAGACCCAGTCCAAAATAATAATAATGATAACAATGATAAATTTAAAATAATGATAATAAATTTAAAATAGTATGCCATAAACCAGACCTGCAGGCCAGATTCCAGTAATCTGGAAAAGTTAGGCAGGAGGATTACAAGTCTGAGCCCAACCTGGGCAACTTAGCAATTCCCTGCCTCAAAATTTTAAAAAAATTTAAAAATTAAAAAGGTCAGAGGATGTAGCTCAGTGCAAAGTTCAATCTCTAGTACCACCAGAAAAAATAAATAGAGTAACAGACATTTCTGAGCTCCTTTTACGAAGGATAGAACCCTTCTAACAACAGCTATATAGATTTCAAAACTGTCAACAACCCAACCCTTAGAAAGAGATGGTATGGAAGTTAGCATTTGGGTCTAAGTACCTAAGATCTTTGGCATGTGGGTTGTAGAAACTTCTATACATATAACAGGTGTGCACTGTAACCTTAAACCATTCAATGAATGGACCAGTCTATCAATCAAGGAGATAGGATGACATCTGTCCCTCATCTTCTCAACCTTTTTTTTTTTTTTTTTTTTTTTTTTTTTTTTTTTTTTTGCTCATTCAATCCAACAGTAAAAAGAAAGAAAAGTAGAAAACTGATGAGAAAAATGGAAAAGGGGGCCTGGTTTGGATGCTGAGTGAGCAGTATCAGAAAACACTGAACAGCCAAGGCCCGGAGGAGACACCCAGCACAGCCTAGCAGAGGTTCATTCGCCTCTCTACCCCTTACCAAGGACAGCAAAGCAGCTCCGGCTCCCATGACAACAGTACCAGCAGAGCAGAGCTTCTGGGACAGCCAACCAAAGGGGAGAGCCCAAATGCAGCAGGGTCAGAGCTAGAAAAGCTAAGAACATTTACCAGATAACCATGAACAAATCTTGAAAGAAGAAATTCCTAGTTGAACAGAAGGGCTATAAAAGCATGACATTTTGACAACTATGCCAATATAGCAACATTTGCATCACAGGCTGTGAACGCCAGGATATTTCAAATTATGTAGGAACAAGTCAGGTCAAGAGATGGAGACTAATACTTTGAAATGCTGAAGTCGTTTTGTTCATTTGATTGGGCACTGGCCCTGATATTAGCACAGACTTCTTTGACCACATGTCTATTCACTAGCCAATGGCCCGGAGCTCCCCACATTTAACCCCCGATTTGCCTTAATGGTTGACGCTCAAGTGAGTCAGTTGTACATGGGCATCTTCTGACCTAACCCTAGCACCTTCTCTCTGTGTGTCTATGAGCCCAACTGGGATCAAAACCTTCCTACTCTCTCCCATGGGCTATGTCACACAGGCTGCTATTTGTTAGTATTACCTGTGAAGTTTGTTTTAAAATGTAAGCTGTTTCATTTCCAAGCCAAAATAAATATCTCCAGGAGTGGGGCTTGAACATCTCTTAACAAATGCCAAGGCCAATTTTGAAGTATGGCGTCCACTGAAAACCACTAATTTGGATGAGTAAATCTATGCTTCCTTCAGAAAAAAAAAAAAAAAAGAAAAGAAAGAAAGAGATGGTAGTGCTGATATCTAGAAAACACTGTACTCTGATGCAAAGCTCCCGGGAGGTACATATGCTGAGGCCTAATTACTCCCCAGGTTCAACCCAAGTACAAACGGAGATTTATTGTTGTTGCTGCTGTTTCTGAGGCACAGTGGTGACCCAGTATTCCTCCACTTAGCCTACTGGACCGACAGCTGAGCGTCCTCCTTCCTCCTGAAAGGGCTGTTTCCAGGAGGTCCTGCAGCCGGCTGACAGAACAGAGGCATGGGACTTAGAATTCTATCGCTCAAAACAGCATCTGGGGTTCTCCTGTTCAGGGGAGCTAGAGCCTGTGGCCAAGCTACAGAATCTGCCAATTTTAGGCTTGAGTCTGTGGGACTCAGCCAGCTGGTGCAGTGCCTGGGATGTGGGGATGACCTGCTAGTGTAATTCATAGGAAATGCTGGGTTAAGAGAAAAAAGGGTCACTCCAGTAAGGAGCTCCCAGAAGGCCTCTGGGAAAGACGCCTCTGCCAGCTGCCTCCTGGCTCAGAGCCCTGTGGGACTTCAGGATAAGTACACAGCCAGGACTTCCCAGGACAGTCCTGCTGATGTCTGCTGTCCAGGCAGTTATCCAGCATCCACTTTCACTCCACAAAGTGTCAGAGTTTGAATGCCAAGTTATACTTCTGCTCCAAGGAAAGGTGACTGAGCTTCTAGAGATTCCGCTGGCTTACCTGTGTATTAGGCCACATAACTCCAAGCCCACCAGTAACCCAGGGATAAGCAATAGGCAAGGTACAGTATGCAGTGTGCAAACTGCCCACAAGTGCCTGTGCAGAAAGACTTCAGACAGGAAGCAGAACAGCATGGTAAGGACTCAGGTTGGAAGCAGATGGCCTAGGTTTATACTTTGGGGCCCTCCCACTTCATAGCAAGAACATGCACAAGTCACCGAACATCTCCCTCTGGAATAAAAATATGGGTGAAAGTAATTACTGCAAGGATTCATGGACAAATATTCGTAAAGTGCTAAGAATAGTGTGCCTAAATCTGGGGAAGCATTCTATGAATGCTTGCTGAATACAAATAAAGGTGCAGTTTTATGTGTAATAGCTAAGAAATTTCTATGAAAGGATGGCAAGATAGCGGAGGAAAGCTCTTCTCAAACAGTTCTCAGATCTCCTTCCCACTCACGGGTCTCCCACTTGCATGAAAATCACCCACACCCAACTCCAGATAGGGTTGGGGAGGCACAGATGCAGGACATAGAAATGAACCCCTGACCACGAGGACTCCCTGAATTCCAGGTGGCTCATGATCAACTATACAACAAATTCATACACTGAAACCAGCTCAAGTAGAACAAAGAAACAAAGACAAATGTCCCAGGTTGCAGCTGGCAGTCGAAAGCTACAGCCATCAAACCTCTCCCTGGACTGCTTTCATGAAGGCACCATGAAACAGTGTCTCTACACAGGCTCAGCAAGTGACACTGCACACTTTCATACGATTCAGGAGTTCAGCGCATCCAAAGCATGCCAGCAAGATACACTTGGAACCACCAGTTTAAGCTGTAAATTGTCAGAAGTCTCACATATAAGACTTCATGTGAAGAATTACACAGAAATCTCCTTAGTTCCTCCCAGGGATACCTCTCCACCACAAAGAAAGTACTATACTGAAGAATATCATCACGTACAAGTACAGACAAGGATCACTACACACACAGACACTCGACTTTGCAAAAGCACCATCTTAATCACTCAGGTTTTAGTTCTACACAGTAACTCTGCCTTTAAGATCCTTTCAACCTTTCAAGCAAGATCTGAAATCCCCGTTAAGATGGCAAATTCCTATGCAACTAAACAATTGTTTGGAAAGAATGGAGTCCTCCTCCTCCCGGCCCTGTGGATACAGTTCTACACAGGCCCAAGGACTGGGAGAAATGGGCGGCACGAACAGAGGAGAGGGAATGCCTGATAATTCCATCAAGCACTGCCTAGGAATAAGGGAAGCACTGCCAGTGTGGATACCGATGTATTCAGGCACACACATTGTGTTCACTTCTCTGTTCTCTCTAGTGAGTCACCAAAGGGGATGCCATTCCATCTGTCACGTTTTAAAACTGAACCACTGGAAAGAATGGAGAGGCACGCCACAAAAATATTAGTACCAAGCAAGAGAGAGATTTTGAATAAAAACAGGAAATCTTTGCTGTGGTGAAGCCTGGGACAAGGAGAAACCATTCCAAAAAGCCTTCCTTCCAAGAGAACCAAGGCTTTCACTATTTTCTAGCAATTACTTCTCACCACATGGAAAAACCAAAGAAGTCATTTCCAGCACTACCCCTCAACGATTTGAGAGTTTTACAACTCTCTAAACAGATAAGACCAAAGAGAAGTAGGTTGACCACTACCATTCATATCAATTTCATTAATTTAATAAATTTCTTTCAAAATAATGAAAGTAAGTGAGGAGTTGAAGGATCCCTATATCAGATTCTACACAGAATTCCACTAGCTCTCATTTTTAAAGAAACCGCTTTAGCGGGAAGGGGGTGGCCCCGTAGCAGGTGGCACTCCTTGGCCAGAAGCAGCCCGGCCCCTCAACTCCCAAGTTCGGGTCCCAGCTCTGGGGGCCCTGAAGCCGGGCTCCCCACGGCTCTCTCTCCTGAGGAGGCTGAGCTCCGTGCGCACAGCCGGAGGGTCCCCTCCTGTGCTCCTCCGGGCGTTTCCTTCGCGATCCGGTGGCACTTCCTCAGACCTCGCCCAGCCTGGCGACCTCACGCCCGCGGATCTCGGCTGCGGACCCCGCGTTCGCACCCAGTGCTCCCCAGCTAGGGCGGCGGCGGCGGCGCACAAAGGTCACCCCAGGGCTGCAACGGGACGCGGAGGGACCAGCTTCCCGGGGCCTCCCTGTCGCGGGCGCCCCTCCGGCCCGGACATTGCAGGTCGTGGGTGCGGCTCGGCGCGGCGCGGCGCGCAGGGTCCGGTAGAGCTCGGCCCACCCCCGCCCCATTGTTGGCGCCCGCTCCTACCTGAGCCAGCACCCCGAGCAGCAGCGCCACCGTACTCCCCGGCCCGCGGCCCATGGCGACCCGCGGCCTCCAGGCCGCCGCGGGACGCGTCCGCGTGTGGGGCGGCGACAGGGAACCGCGACGTGACCTGGACGCGCAGCGCAGCCCTCCCCGCTTTCCGCCCGCGCCCGGCGCGCTCCCGATCTCGAACTGCACGCTCCCGCGACTCCCAGCGACCCAGGGCTGCCCGGCGCGCTCTGGAGAACCGAGGCCGGCTGGGCGCGCCCCCAGGGGCCAGGACGGCTGGGCTCGCTTTCGCGGGTGCCGGGCACCCGTGGCCTGTGGCGCGGGGACGAGCGCGGGCAGGACGGCTGCGTACTTTGCCGCTACGGGGCGCGGTGGGTCTTGGGAGCAGAGCTGAAGGGCTTCTCTCTTGAGGACACCGCGACGTTCTTCAAGGAGCCGGCTCTGAGGGACAAGGCCCAGGCAGGCTCTCCCTCTCCTCCCTCCTTCCTGTTTCCCCTACACGCTGCCCGAAGGTGAGAACAGTTAGCAGACCAGGAAGGTCGGTGCGAAACCCAAGGCTTCCATGAGCCTCACTCGCCCTGACCACCGGGACTCACACCCCCACCCCTTACCCCACCTGGATGCCCACCGTCCGGTCCAGCACCTCTGCTTAGCTTCCAGGTCCCGGGTACCAGCTCCCAGTGACTATGTTCTTTTCACAATGCTTGGTCCAGATGCGACCTCCTTTGCGAAGCTGTCAACAAGCACATATTAAACTTGCAAGATGGACTAGAGGCTGAACCGGGCACTGGTGGACAGGCGACCCATTTGCCGCATTGGATTCCAGAGGGTGAGATCGTCCCTATGGACACTATGACACGGGGTCCTAAGCATAGCGACCAGGATGACGGTGTCCAGAAGGAGTGATCAGCTCTTGGACATTGTGGCCCCAGGCACCGGGTCCAGAAACAAGTTGGAGCACAATGACGCTACTGCCCTTAACTTGAGATGAAATGTGCTTCGTGTCGTGTAAACAGATAGCACTTGAGTCAAGTCCCAAACACCTTTCTGGCCTTCAGTGCCTCATCTTGGCAAATACGGGTCTTGTGATTAAGGAAGAAAACCGTAGCCCCCTAACCCTGCCAAGGGACATTAGACTCAACTGCCTTCTTTTCAACTTTTCTGTCACTGAACGTAGTTAAAGGTAACTAAGTGGCAGCTTAGCATCCGGGAGCCTCTGTGTTGAATCCCAAGCACCAGGTAAAAATAAATTTTAAAAAGAGGCCAGAAAGTCAGATGCGGTGGCACGCATTGTGATCCCAGTACTCTAGAAGGCTGAGGCAGGAGGATCACAAATTCAAGCCCAGCGTGGGCAGTTTAGTAATTTAGCTAGGTCCTGTCTCTGTCTCGAAAAAAAAAGGCTGAGGATGTAGCACAGTACAAAGGCCCTGACTTCAATCCCCAGCACAGAAAAATATATTTAAATTGAGGGAGACGTTAATTTGTAAGCCAAAAGCATACTTTGTGACAGAATCCCAGGTGTTTTTCCTGATTGATGATGAAATTTATCTTGTCCTGTGAAAATTCAATAGACTGTTGTTAAGGTTAGAAACATACTTGTTTCTGTCTTATTTGTCAACCTCAAGCCAACAGTTTCCTCTTTTTCTCACTGACTCTAGAGCTTTCTCCTTTGAAGCAGTTCTGTCACCCTCCTGATTCACTCATTTGTGGACTAAGATAGAACTTTAGTTTGTATGCATTCTGCATTTGAATGTGTGTTATATTTCTATTAAATTTTAGCACTATATTAATGTCTGACCTAAACCCTTTCTGCCTCTGCCCCTCCACCTGAGAAGGTGGTTTTGCTGAGCTCAACTTCTTGTAATTTGCACTCCAAGGGCTAAGGTAGAAGGATTACATATTTGAGGCTAAATTGGATGATTATCAAGACCCTGTTTCAAAATAAAAAATAAGAAAAAGGCTAAGGATATAGCTAAGTGCCAAGGCTCTGGATTCAATTCCCAGTGAAGGGAGAAAAAACTTGGTATTTTTGCATTGCCAAAGGAAGCAAGAAAAAGATAAAATCTTACAAGACTCCTCACAGTGTTCACATGAAAACCAGATATGTGTCCTACTATGTCAACAGAGATTTATTCACACTTGCTTTGGGTCAGAAACCATGCTGGGCACTAAAGATACGAGAATAAACCAAGGGGTAGGGGATGTAGCTCAGTGGTACAGCACAGGCCTGGCAAGTGCAAGGCTCTGGGTTTGATTCCTCACACACACACACACACACGCACACACACACACAAAGAACCAAACAGAGAAAGTAGTGGCAAAAGAGCAGAGTGGTTGCATCACATAGACTTTAGTCTAGTGAGGTGACAAATTATAGAATAAGTGAATAAATGTGCATGTCAGATGGTGGTAAGCACCAAGAAGAAAAGTAAACTGATGAAAGCATTGGAGGCATAAGGCCAAATGTTACCAGAAACAAGGGTCAGGCCAGGCCTCTGTGGCAAAGGAGGCCTAACACCAACTGTAACTAAAGGCTCTGGGACAGGGGCACCAGGGCTCCAGGACTTCCCAGCCGGGATCCATGGGACTGGAGCCCTGTGATCCTGTAGGATAGTGCTACTCATTTCAAAATGAAATGGGAACCCAGTTCTGAAGTCCATTGTAAGGGTTTTTTATTTAGTTCTGAGAGAAATGGAAGTTGACTTGAGGGCTTTAGCTGCTGAGTAACAGGAGCTGGTTTAAACTTCCAAAGGTGCAAAGGATCCCCATGTGTGCTATGTGGAAAACAGACTTTGTCATATAACTTTAAATCTGGGACTATAATGCCTCATTCATTGCTATTGTTCCTCAGGGGTGCTTTCGTGTCTCTAGTCTCTGCTGATTCCTTTTAAATTAAAGGAGTATGCTTTATAGTTCTGAGATGAACTCTGCTTTAAATTGCATTAAACATGTATGTCATTTGTGGAGTGCCATCATTCTGACAGTATTTTTTCTACCTATTCAGAAATAGGGAATGTCTTTCGAGTTTATAGTTTCTTCTTCAATATCTCTTTTTTCCTAACCACATAGTTTTTGTTATAGAGGATTTTTATTTCTTTTGCCCAATTTCCAGGTATATATATTTTTAAACTATCATGAATAGGATTGTTTCTTGACTTCTGTCTAAGCAGGTTCATGATTGGTACACAGGAACACTATTAAATTGTACCCTGAACATTTGGTCTGGTGTCTGTTTGGATATTTACCCATTTTGGGTTGGATTCTTAGTTGTTGACATTACAAATTATTTGTGTATTTTGAATACAAATCTGTTCTCAGATTTGTGTTTTGCAAAGAAGTTATTCAGTATGTCACTTGCCTTTTTGATGTCTAAACGGTTATTCACACTTTAGAAAATTTAGTTTTATGAACTCAACATGATTGATACATTTACTTTATTTTGAGACAGGGTCTCATTGCATAGTTAAGTCTAGTCTTGAACTCACTATGTAGCCCAGGTTGGCATCAAATTCTCAGCAATCCTCCTGCCACAGCCTTCTGAGTGCTGGGATTATAGGCATGCACCACCACACCCAGTTAATATATGTACTTTTATGAAGAGGGTTAGGGTTTGAGTTTGAGAGTGAGGATTAGGGGTTATAGTATGAGTAAATACGAGAATTTGGGTCAGGGTTATCAATTGGTTTGGTATTCAGGTTTGATTTGAATAGGAGTAAGATTGTAGTTAGGGTTAATAACTGGAAAAATTGCACTGAAATTCTCTTATATTTTACCAATTAAATACTATTGCAAGTGTATTATGGTAAATTGAAGATTTACATTGTAAAACCTTAGAGCAAGTAATAAAATGTATTCCAAGAATGTATAGTGTATTATTTTGCTAATTATGACAAACATATTAAAGACTTGGCTTAAAAAATATTTTAGCATAGGCCTGAGGGATAAAATACAAGCAAAAGCTGCTTGTAGAATTTCCTTTAGCCCTCTTTCTTTGACTTGAAGATAGCTGAGTCCTAGCCGTATCCTCACATGGCCCTTCACACATCCACCACTAGTGTCTCTTTTATAAATACTCAGGTCAGACTGGGTTACAACTGATGCACATTTTTGTTTCCTTTTTAATATAACACAAAAAGTTGGCTCATGCCAGCACAGTGGTGCACACCTGTAATCCACCTGTAATCCTAGCAATCAGGAGGCAGAAGGATCACTGTGAGTTCTATTCCAGCCTGGGCTATGTAGTGAGTTCAAGACCAGCCTGAACTACATAGTGAGACCCTATCAAAAAAAAAAAAAAGCCCACATAAAAGATGATATACGAAGTTTAGGCTCATCTGCTTAGAGGGCCCTCACACATTCACTTCCACTCTGCGGACAACCCAGGCTAGTCGGGCTAGTGGTCTTAACATGGGAACTCAGAAAAATTCTCAGGAGGCGCGGTCATCCATCATGCTACTTGAGCGACAACAGTATCTCCTCCAGTGATCCAGAGTTCATAACGAGTGTCAGTCTCTCAGAGCTCAGCCTAGAAACACTGTGATCAGGGGGCCTCTAGTGCTGGAACCCATTCTACACCAGACTGCGTAAGGTGTACCACTGGATTCCCTTAGCACCCCCTGTCTGGCAGGGGCTTCAGCGTATTGTGGGAAGTGCAGCTGGTGGCAGCCTAGCCAGGAAATGTGTTCCTATGCTTTTCTTTCAAACTTGTGTGTCTTTCCCTGACTTCATGGCCTTATTTTCCTACAGGGAGAAAAGAGATCAAAGCCCTCTTTCCCCACTAAGGGATACTTTGACATTCATGTAGGTATTTTGAATAAAATTGATCATGTTGTTGGTATAGAGGATGGCATGGAGATGGAGTACAAATTACATTGTGTGAGGAAGCAGGGCTTTCCAGAGGAGGTGGTTTGAGTATTGGTCATACCAAGAGCTGGAGGACCAGGGAGAGGAAAGGAGAAAACTCGTGCATGGCCCACAAGTTGCCCAAGATCTTAGTGTGTCACTGTGCTATTCAGTTCTAGTAGTGTCAAGTGTTTCCATTCTTGCCAACCTATATATATGACCAGCTGTTTGCTCTATCCTCAGTTATTTTGGCTGCATCTTTAATGTAGCTTTCAGTGTGAGGTCGGGGTAGAAAATCCTAACTTGATTTAGTTACAGATTTTTCTTATTGTGGTTTCAGTTACCAATTGTCATGTAGAATAAGGTATAAGACATTCATTAAACATTTGTCTCGTGGGTCTCTGAAAGTGATGTTCTAGTCAAGACACAATTTTAAAAAAAAAACACCAGTTATGAATTTCATGTTGTTTATATACAATTCTAAGTATCTGGGAAAATCCAGATGATCAGATTCTTGACAATTGTCTTCAGGTATTAGACAATGTATGACTGTATTTCCACAATTTATGTAGAGTTGTTGTTTAAAATCCTTGTAAGGATATTGTCTTCTTCACTCCTAACATTTACAAACTTATTATATATAATGAAATTGTTGTGGAAAAACCAGGACTAAATCAGGTGGAAGACATGCAGGCACTGAAGAGATGGAAGGTAAGTCTATTATACTAGCAGCTGGGGAAAACTGAGTTCCAAATCTCCGGCCCTGCCTTGGGTTAAACAGACACATATATGTTTTAGACAGGAAGTACAAAAGGCTGATTGCAGGTTATTTTATAATTGGTTACCTAGGCTGGGGTCATATGATGTCAGGCAGACTTGTTTTGGGCTGAAGGGGGTTTCTTATACAGCAGGAAGGTCAGGTCTTAGGTGAGTGAGAAGAATCAATTTTTGTCTTTAACTGAGCCAGTCTGTCCTTCAAGCAAGTTAGCACAACAAGATGTACTTTCTGGCTGAGTTATGTCTGTCATACAAGTTGCATCTGGCATTGAAATCTCAAGCCTAGCTGAGTCTACACAGGCTGGGCCTGCCTTTCCTGCTCTTAATATATTGTCAGGTTATAAGTGTTAAAAGTTCCTTTACAAGATGAAATTAAATGTTCTTATGTATAAAAAGTAGAATTATTTAAAATGCCATAGCATAAAATTATAATTTTAATGCAATTCCAACAAAAGTCTGTAGATGTAGTTATTTTTTTTAGATGTAATTATTTTCTGGAGGTAAAAAATCACTTATATGTTCCATGTGTTAATCCATTTTCTGTTACTATAACTTTGCCTGAGACTGGATAATTTGTAGTGAGTACCAATCTCTCCTTTTTTTTTTTTTTTGGGGGGGGGGGAATTGAACTCAGGACCTCGTGCTTGCTGGGCAGGTGCTGCATTGTTGAGCTAAATCCCTGGCCCTGATAATTTGTAATGAATAAAAGCTTATTCAGCCTGTGGTTCTGGAGGTTCAAGGTCAAGGGGCCGCATCTGGTGAACAGACCACGATTTTCCTGGTAGGGGTACTCTGCAGAGTCCCAAGGCAGAGTTGAGAGGATAGAGATGCATACAAACACTGGACTAAAGTTGCTTTTCTAAGAGTTCCACTTGACAGATAACTCAGTAAGCCATTAACCTATGACTGAATTACTCCATTCATACCTAACCACCACTTTAAAACACTTCCACTACCAAGTAATTAGTATTTCCAAATGAAATTAAATTTCAATATGAGTTTTGATGTGGATGTTGAAATCATAACAGATTACATAGAAAAAATGAAATAGCAAATCTAGCTAGTAAAACTCTGAAATATAAAGTCAATGCAGTCTAGCTAGCCCTAAATTATATTATATTTTATTGTATTATATTTTATTCCCTCCATAATGAAATGATTATGGTGATGTTGGTGCACTCTTAGATAAAGTTAAAAAAATCCTAGATACAGGTGTGGTGGCACATGCCTGTAATTCCAGTACTCAGGAGGCTGCAGCAGGAGGAATTGTTGTGAGTTGAAGGGCATCCTGCACTACATAGTCTAAGACCAGCCTTATCTGCATATCAAGACCCTGTCTTAAAAAAATAAACACAAAAAAATCCTCAAAATTCATCTATGTACAAATACAGATGAATGCATACATATAAATTGTGTATTACATATTTTATTGCACTGTATTTAAGCCAGTGGCTAAAACTATAAGTCAAGGTATTGTAATCCAAATATTGGATATTCCAATCCAAGTATTGTAATCCCTTTTTTAATCTTTCTCACAATTCAGACAGTTATGTTTGTAATCCCATTGAAATGTTATTGGAATCCCAGCAAGTGAGTTCCAATCTACCATCTCCAATGCAACCCACAGTGAGATTAAAGACATCAGGACATATTCAAAGCTAAGAGCAGCCAAGGAGTCCTAAGCCTGATCCAAGTGAGGATATACAGATGAAGGCCTTGATCCAAAGCCTCTCCCAGAATTTATTATCTCATTAAGAAGGGAGTGGTTCAAGGATGAGTGACAGTGAGGATGGTGGAAACTATGTGAGTAACTTGAGCTGGCTAGCCAGGTAGGGAGAAAAGCATTTTGCAAAATGGAGGGAGAATGACATGCAGAAGGATCAATCTGCGTAATTCAATTCAGGTAGCATTTGAATTGTTTCTAGGAGGCTGTTGCTTCAGTTTCTGATATGTAAACTTTTGTTCTGTGGGGAGTCATAGCTTCTTACTTTGAGGCTCATACTCAGCTGACATTTCTGGAGCTGAGTGGCTCTGCCATCCTGCTGTGCTTGGATCTTTTACAGAGATCACTACGTGAAGAAACAGGAGACTGTCAGATTAGCCTTAGAGATTCCATATCAATACTTCACCTGGCCTTATTTGCAATGCTTAGAGTCCATTGAAGAGAGAAGGAAATACCATTGTCAGTTCTGTGCATATCAGTATCTGGAAAAAAGTCTCAGTCTAACTAATATTACAGCAGTTGTTCTACATTCAAGGGGAGTCACTCAAATTGTCTCCTACATCAGAGGATAAAGACTGTGCTTTAAACTTGGGAAATGGATAGAAAATAGGAAAAAGTTAAAACTGGATTTCTACTGGCATTGTCTACAACCAGGCAAAAATCAAAGCACTGAGAAATCTAGATATTAAAAATAAAGTCACAAAATCTGCAGAAGAAAAGCATTGAGGGAAATGTTTTCCTATCACTTAAGATATGGAATTTTTTTGAGACACCATCTTGCTATGTAGGTCAGGCTGAGCTTGAACTCACTTATGTAACCTAGGCAAGATTTGAATGCATGACAAATCTCTTGCCTCAGCCTCCCAAATGCTGGGAATACTGGCACGCATCACCATGTGGACTGAAAATTAAGTTTTGTGTAGCACAAACAGTAAGAATGAGGTTCAAAAGCACTGGGGAAAATTTTCACCTATTATCCAGAAATGGCAAATGTTCTTAATTTATCATAATGCTCCTAAAAATATAAAGACCAGGGCCTAGAAAAGGGCCACCCTACTAGACCAAGGGACCTCAGACTTCCTACATATCGCATTGAGGTCCAGGTGTGTTATAAACAGGAGTCCTTAGGCCCTGGACAGTGAATCTGTAAGGATTGGCTGCAGATCATGTTTTCTGTAGTTCTAGGCCACATTGAGGATTCTGGGTAATGTAGTCCAGAGGTGGCAGGTTACAAAAGTTCTGGGAACTGTAATTCCATGGGGGTAGGTAGAGGTTTCAGGATATTGTATTCCATTTTGGGGGGGGGGGTTGGCTAGAAACACCAAGAATTTTGGGTACCATAGTTCTGGGGCATGTCTCACATAGAAATCTGGGTACATTGGTTTGTGAGGGAGCCTGTTGAGGAGTTAGGGTACCTTCCTCCTTGAGAGGGTACACTGAGGATTCTGTGTACTGCAATCCTGTGGCCTGTGGAAGATTCTGGGTATCATATTTCTCAGGATGGTCACACTGAGACTTCTGGGTACTGCAGTACTTGTAAGGGTTACAGGGAAGATTTTGGGTAGCACAGTCCTTGGGGATCATTCCGGGTACCCAGTCTTTGCAGAGCACCCAGAGGATTCTGTGTCCTGTAGTTGGGAGGGGGCTTCTGGGTGTTATAGTCCTTTGGTGCTGCAGAATCTTCTGGTCATCCTGGAAGGGGGCAGTGGATACTTAAGGTTCCTGTAGTACAGGTGTATGCACGCAGAGGATTTTTGGTACCTGTGGTGGGGGTCACAGGTAGCCTTTCTGGTACCACAGTCCTGCGGGAAGCTCCCACAGCTATGCCCCTCTTCTTCCTGAACCCTGATGTGATCAGGCCGCACCCCTCCTATGACTCAGCCCCAGGAGGCCCACAGCTGAGGTGCCCTGGCCACACCTCTCCTCATTCCGTAAACAGGCTCCACCCCGGGTGTACCACCTCCTCTCCTGACCCTTCCCACTCAGTCCCTGTGTGTGCTGAGGTCAGTCTCACTTCATGTCCTGCAGACAGCTGCCTAGAGGAGTCCACGCACAGCACTGGTTACTGTCTCTCCTCAGCAGGGCAACAACCTTCCAGGACAGTGCCTTTGTCCAGGATTTAGTCTCTGGGTAGGCTGGGACATGAGTACCACCCACCTTGCCATCCCTAAACCTCATCTTCCCACCAAACCCACCCCAGGTCTCATCAAATTCAGGCCTCACCTTCACACCAAATCCACCTTGCCCACCAACTTCAGGCCTCACCTTTCCACCAAAACCCACCCTAGACATCCTTCAGACCTTAGTAGCAGGTGTGTGATGTGCAGCAGGCAAGAGGTAGTCCGGATGTGTGGAGAGGGGCCAGGAGGGACAGGGAGGCTGGTGGAGAGAGGGCACCTCACAGTCAGGTACTAGGGTTGGGTTAGGGTGAATGGTAATTAAGAGTAGGTGTTGGGTGTTAGTTGGGTTCAGGCTAGTTTCGTATTAACCTCAGCGTTGTAAATAATTGTTTATGCTGGAGTTTGTAGTATTGTTTGGCATATCATTGTGTTTATTAGTTACAAGTAGGTTAGCTCTGTTGGGAAATCGATGGTGTTTTTTAGGATAATACAATTCTTAGGGCCACTTTATTTTCACCACCCACCCTGCCTGGAAGAAAACTTTAATTCATAAATTGCACATTCAGGCTACTTCTGTATGTTTCTCTATTTTAACAAAGAACTTCAATTAGCTATTTGGAAATTTGTCAACTCATTTGTTTGAGTTTTTACAACTGATATTATGTAACATCACTCAGATATAGTTTTTTCCTCTAAAAGTTAATAGTAGTTTAAAATGGAATGTTACTCATACAGTAGCTAATATTTTAGGAAATATTGTTAGAAAAATGCCGGTAGTACATTATCTTGAAAACTGTTTCATGGAATTTATTTAGCATACTCAAATTCTTTTATCTATAGTCTCTCTGTACATAGAATGCCTCAGAACCATATTTTCCTCAGTACAAATTGCTATTAAAACATATTTTCAGTTTTTTAATGTTATGAGACCTCTTCTGTTAAACTTTTTGTTTTCATTTGTTTTTTGAGACAGTGTCAATCTGTAGTTCAGGCTGACCTTGAACGTATTATGTAGCCCAGGCTGGCCTTTAACTCAGGGCGATCCTTCTGCTTCAGCCTCTCGAGTGCTGGAATTACAGGTGTGCACCACCACTCTTGACTTAAACCTCTTGTTTACCAGTGATCCCAGGATTGGTGTCAAGCTTTCAATGCCAGTCAGTGAAGACTGTGTCACCGTGGAGTACAATGGCCTTGCTACTCAACTGTCAGAGGCCTAAGATTGTTAAACCTTTGAATGTCTCATCTTTTTAGGTTGTCAGCAAGTACTGTTTTTCAGAAAAATTAGGAGCATAAGAGCACTATAATTACCTGAATTAAGAATAATTTCATCTTTTACTTGTTTTTATACTCACTTAAATTCATATCCCATGTAAAGTGTGTACATACCCTGTCTGAAACTCCCACACTTCCCCAGTGAGGTCAGAGATGAGGAAGGAGGAAACACTTTTAATTAAGTGTGGGGTTTGGAGAGGGAAGAATTTTCAGTGTAGACACTAGGCTTTTGTAATGTTACAACTGGGGAGTACAAAGTAGAAAAAGAATACTGTAGTTAAAACATTTGCTCTATAAATTGTTAACCTTTAGAGGTATAATGGCTGCTAAAAATAGAGTCCTTACACTAAAGGCAAATTTATGCCATTTTGAAAATGAGATCTGGTCCATAAATGCAGCTGAACTAAATATAAATGTTATTTCACAAATCAATGCTATCAGTAGAGTCAATCAGAAAAACTGTCACAGTGACTTTCTATTATAAATTATATAGTGTGATCAAACATTGTCATATAGAATTTTTATATTTTTCTTTGTGCAGAGGTTATATATTCTGGGTGTTTTTTTTTTTAAAGAAAACATTTTAAATCCCACAAATCAACATTTGCTATCACTCATGAATGGACTAAAATTGTCTCAATAATGTCTGAAATCACTTTACATTATGTACTTAACAGCAGAGAAACTGAATTACTTTTATATATAAGGCTGCTTCCATGTGAAATGCTGTCACAAGTACTTAAGGGGAATTTACTTGTATATGATATTTTTAGAGTTAATAATGCATTAGCTTATTTTATAAACTCTTAGGCCATGTATTTGGCCTGTAAAATGTACAATTTCATATCAACCCTCTCTTAAGTTAGCCTATAAATATTGTTGTATAATTGTCTTTGATTAGAAACATTTAGACTAAGCTCATAGGGCTTTTCTGCCATTTGAGTCAGGAATTTCTTCAGTGCCATTTATTAACAAACTGTTTTTCATCTATGCAACTAGCCAAATTTTGTATAATGCAACAGAATATAGTTCTCACACTTAACTTTTACATGAGGAGTTCTTCTGGAACCCAGCAAAATTAGAGGGAAAGTTCTAAGAAGATTTAACAGAAAAAGTCAACATTTTTGGGTTAAAAAGATGACTCTACTAAAGATAACAAATAATGTCCAGCATCTCAATTCTCAGTTTGCTGTGTCAAACTATCATTCCTGCTTATTTGTGGGGTGGCTTGTTGGGAGCTGCTGAGCTGGTGATGGTTGGCCCTTATGGAGCCAAAAGCGCAGAGCTCCAAGGAACTCACTGAGGACATGGGGTGTTGGAGGGAAGCAGGTGCTCCAGCCCGAGAACACAGGGCGTAAGAGGCGAGCTGGGTAAGCAAAGGGGCATAGTAAGACAAGTGTGCAAATAAACGCATTGCGGTGGTTGAGCAGGCTCTTCCTCCCATCCAGAGAGGGGCTCCACCTGACCCCAGCTTTCTGTCTCAGTCTTTATTTTCTTCATTCTCTTGTCGTTCCTCCCCCTGGGAACTTAGAGAGCCCTCAGGGATGCGACAGTAGCTAAATGAAACTGGGCAACTAAATTTCAGTTTCATGTGCCTTTTGTATAAATAGAAAATCAACAGTTATTGTAAACTTCCTTCCATACAAAATGGGATGTGTCCCCTGCATGATGTTTAAGGAAAATGAATTTAAGATTTGGTTTTTAAACATTTCATTTTAACAAGACATTTGAGAACAGTAGAAATTATTTTGACAAATCTAAAGCCTTTAAAAATAGTTTTAAATTTTGTTAAGAACAGATCGGTATTTTAAACATTATTTTAAACAAATTTTGACATTATTTTTGTGTATTACAGTTTAAAACTATTTTAGAACAAACTGTCTCTAGAAATATTTTATTTAAAAGTTATATATGTTAGCATATATAATAAATTTATAACAGAAACATAATTACATTGTTATAAAATTATGCCATCCATGATAGGTCATCAGAATTTTAAAATTATGTTATTAACTCATGCTTGTGTCTCAAACTGCTGTATATTGACGTAAGCACCATATGTCTACAAAAGAACACACATATAACATATTTGAGGTTAGAAATGCCCAAAATCATTGCTGTTGAACCTTATAAGGAGTTTTCGTAAAAACAAAGTGATTTAAAAATAAAAAATCATTTTAAGTACTTAATTTAAGCAAAGACTACACAGATAATTAAATAATAACAATTCATTTATTGTATGGAAGAAAGCGAGCCTTTTAGTATCTCTTAAAGCTATCAGCAGTAGGCTGCATAAGCAAACTTGTTACCAGACCAGGTAACGTATGGCTATTAACTGTTTTTTTGTTTTTGTTTTTGTTTTTGTTTTTGGTACTGCAAATGGAACTCAGGACCTTACGCTTACCAGGCATGCACTTGTACCACTAACCTATATCCCTGGCCCCTTAACTCTTTGTGATAATAAAGTTTTAAAAATTTTAAAAATACCATTATTAGAACATTAAATAAATCGTGCTTACATAAATATCTTAAAATGATGTATAGATATGACCCTTGGTCACTTTGAGACTTACCTTGTAAGCCCACTTTAACTAGTTGACTTTTAGCTTGATAAAAGTCTATTTTTAGATATTTGACCTTATACTAGCAATATATATATATCAAATCTATATATCCACAATCTACAAAATATATTTAATATTTAAATGTTATTATTTATACACTTTAAGCAAGGGATATATGATTTTATATTTAGCATGTCTTTAGTATTTTAATTTAATTGTAAATAATTTAGAGGCTTTATTTAATTTTTAACAGTTTTATGTTTTCTAAAATGTACACTATTTGACAAATGCAAATTAGTATTTTTTTCTTTTTTTTTTTTTTTTTTTCTCGGCACCAGGGATTGAACTCACGACCTCGCGCCTGCCAGGCCAGGCGCTTAAGGCACTGAGCCAAACTCCCGGCCCTGATTTTTTTGAGGCAGAGTCGCACTATGTAGCTCAGGCTGGCCTTGCGCTCGCGTTGTAGCCCAAGCCGGCCTCGAACTCACAACGCTCCGCCTACCTCAGCCTCCCGAGTGCTGGGATTAAAGGTGTGCGCCACCACGCCCGGCTCAAATTAATATCTTAAAAAATCTTTTTGTTGAGAAAAAATGTAAAAGTTGTCAATACGTTAAAATTCAATTTGTATGCACTGTAACAGAATATTATTTAAATGTTTTGAAGGATTTTGGGGGGGGCTTTTGAATTTGAATCTTTAGATCGGAGGAATGGGTTAATTTATTACCAAATTTTTATGAGACCAAAGGCAAACTATTTTAGATAATGAGGTTACCTATACATGAATCTACTTGGAATACTAGAAAATGAACTTTATTAATTGTAAACGTTGAAAATGGAAAAGGTCAGAAAATTTAGAAAGATCTAAGAAATGTGTGGAGAAATATTTATTTTGCTTCAGCTCCTCCTGGCTTTATCATTTTAGAGTTGATGGAGTTGTTACCTAAGTAAGTAAATATGGACTCAACTTTTTCAGGAAATTAGGAAGAAGTAAAACATGGCTGGTCAATGCTTATTTAGATTCAAATTGATGTATGAGAAGAAACTGCCTGTTTTTAATATAGACTTAGTAAGAAATCTCTCAAATGGACTTCCATTAGATAATGTCTAGTAAATAGTAGGTTTTAAAATTGTTCCCATTTTTAAAATTATAATAAATGATAGGGGATGTCTGTTATCTAATTCAACTTCTGCTGAGTAGAATAGCCAAGTAGAAGCTGTCAAGTTCTGTCAGCCTGTCTTGGTTAAGAAAGCAGTTTTGAGAACATTTTAGAACAAGCTGATCTTAAAACTAATGTAGTCATGGCATGGAGACCACTATAGAGGTTAGAAATGGCTAGACCTGGGCCTTTACTTGCCAGTTATTAGAAAGCATGATTTTCATTTTCTTATCAGGGATTCAAAGGACATGTGCTATAAACTCTTAACTTTCTGAAGTAATGTCTAGCAAGATAGTGTTGTATTTTACTATAATCTCTATTTTTTTAAACTAATGTCTAGCAAAGAATAGGACCCCTGGTATGAATTAAGAAGCAGTCTTTATATTGATTATTGCTATATATCATTGTTTGAGAAACTAAATAATTTAAACCTTAAAAGAATGATATATTTATATTATCTCAACGTTTAAGCAACTCTAATTTTTAACTCTTTAAAATTCTAACGAACTTAAGAATTGTATTTTTCATGTTTTCAATCCTTCTTTCTTTCTTTCTTTCTTTCTTTCTTTCTTTCTTTTTTGAGTCAGATTTCCACTATGTAATTCAAGTTCAAGGTGGGCCTTGAACCCACTATGTAGCCCAGGGTGGTCTTGAACTTGCAGCAATCATTCTGCCTCAGTTTTTGGAGTGCTGACATTACAGATGTATTTCCACATCTGGCAATTAATTTTTTTTAACTTTTGTGAAACTGAAACATTTTTCTAAAGTTGAAGCATTTCATACATGCCAAATGTGGTGGTGCATGCCTATAATCCCGGCTCTTGAAAGACTGAGGCAGGAGGATCACTTTGAGTTTGAGTCCAGCCTGGGCTATGTAGTGAGCTCAAGACCAGCCTGAACTACATTGCGAGACCCTGTTTAAAAAAACCACAAACAAACAAAAAAATTTCAAATATAAATTTTATTGGCTTATGCACAGAAAATTTATGTTAGCAGTTGAAGACACCTTTGTTGTAACTTTTAAAACATTTTTAAAAAGTCAAATGAACAGAAAGATATTTGGGTTTGTTTCTTTAGTTATGGAGTATCTTTAAAAAATAATCTGGTATAATCTCAACAGTATATAAATACATGCATATACATAGGCATAACATAATAGATACATTTATGCCTACACAATGAGACAAAGACCTAATGTATTAGCTTTTAAAAAATTACATCATTTTCATGATTTTTAATAGTCTCAAGCAATACTTAATCTTAATGTTGGAGGTAGGATTGAGGTTGAAACCAAGTTGGAAATATATCTCTAAAAGGAGATTGCTTGCCTAGTTGAAATGAATTTGAACTTTATGAAGCTTTTATTTTTTGCCTTAACTTACTCAATTTACGAGATTTTTTATTGTGCTGAAATTTAGATATAGATGGTCAGAAATTTATGTCTTATTTACTATGAAAAATAAACCAGTTTAAAAACAATATTCTCCACTAAATAAAACAAAAAGGTGAAACATCTGTGTCTTAGCCAAACTTATTTTAATGGGTCTTTCTAAGGACAACCCTATGAAATCAGAGTGTGCTTTCAGTTGTATAGGCAATGGCATATCACAATAAAATCACCCTTTTAATTTACAGGTAACTAAAACTGTATTAGAGAGCTTCAAAATAGCATAAGCACCATCATTTTTGAGCAATTCATAACAGCTTGTTAAACACACCAGAAGTCTTTAAAATCTTTTTAAAAATTTGAAAAACTTTTTCTGGGGCCAAGAATATAGCTCAGCAGCACAAGTGCCTGCCTGGCAAGCGCAAGGTCCTGAGTATGATTCCCAGTACCAAAAATAAAACCAAAAACCCCAAACATTTCCCTTGTTGACAAATGGTTCAGGAACCGTGAACTCTTATTGGCTCACAAAGAGGCCTCGAAATAACTTGAAGTCCATGTGGTTTGTATAATTTTAGATGGTACTGTACGAACCTCTGCTGTTCACCCTAGAATAAAGGTGGTTATAAGAAGAGAAAGGTAAAAGAAACAAGTGTATCGAAGGAGACCAAAACAAAGCAGTATTCTAAACCAAACCGTAATGAAACAAATGCCTGGAAATTTTCTTACCTCTGAGTCACAGCAATCAGTGCCCCCAAATGACCTGCAACAGGTCTGAATGGCCCCAAATAGCGAAGGACCTTACCTCACCCAAATGGCACTGCTGAATGACCTAACAGAGGTCCAAATTGTGGAGAGAGAATATCCTTTTTTTTTAATTTACAAAACACTACATAAAAATCAATAGAACAGACAAGCAGGTTTAGCAAGGTCATGGTACAAGGTCACAAAGCCATATACAGAAATCTAGTGTTGGCCTATATATAAGCAATGAACTATTCAAAAGTAAAATTGTAAAGGTACAAGTTACATCACAAAAAAACTTAAAGTAACATTACTGTGTAAATCTTCCAAAAATACTTTCATTATCTGTATCCTAAAAACTATAAAAACTGGTCAAAATTTCTCAAATACAACCTAAATAAGTGGAGAGATACTATGTATGTGAATTGGACAAATATCAAAACATTTAGTCTCCCTAAACTTATCTATAAATTTACCTCAATATCTATCAAAATCTCAGCAAAAGAGAGAGAATATCCTTGGAGTGCACTTTGCAGTGGGAAACTGGGCAGGGGCTATGAGCTCCAAATCAGATGGAACTTGGAAATTGTAAACTGACCAGAGCTCTCAAATCTTTTTCCTTTAACTAACAAAAGCATTTGTAGGCAGCTGATGCAGTAGATGGAAAAAAAGAGAGAAAGTTTTCAGGGTACAAAGGTGTCCTTGGCAGCTGTGGAATGTCCCTGGAGTCCCAATAGCAGGTGCAGGTAGCCATGAGCAGGCAGTGCCTCTTCCTAAGGCATGGCCCTCAGGGCATGGACTAAAGTGCCTTCATGGTCACCAAGACTATTACCAGCCACTTGGGCTCACAGGCTCAGGTTTCTGTGCTTGTCACTGACCAAACCAAAAAAGGACACCTACGTGGGTGAAAAGGATTTATTTAAAGCTAGCTCCAAGGAGATGGAAGGGCCCGTTTGCCTCAAATCACCATCTCCCTGTCTACAGGTGGGCAAGGATCTTTTATAGTAAGGAGTGGGGGAGGATTGAAAGAGAATACGGACCTTTACTCTTGCTTTGTCACTTTCAGTCACCTTTTTCAGCTCTTCTGTGCATTTTGTCATTTTTTTAGACTGAGGGATGATGGGAGAAGCTGTTTATAACCCGGGCCTCAAAGCCAGTTGTCCTTAAAGAAAAAAAAAGAAAAGGTTTTTCAGTGGTTACAAATCTATATTCAATTTTTTGCAGAAACACCAAAGCATTTCACACAGAGCCTGTACCACGTGTATTGCTTTCAGTTTCTCTGCATCCTTACCAACACTCGTTTACTTAAATAATATTGATGACAGGTGCTGTAGTTGGAGTGAAGGGAAATGTCACTGTGTTTGTAGTTTGTATTTCCTTAGTGACCGAGATGCTAATCATTTCACGCTTGGTTTGCATGAGGGCAGGCATGTCACAGTCCAGCATTCTCTCTCAGTTATCAGTTCGCAGTGTCAACATTTAGTGAGATAGTAACTGACACTGCAAAGGGAAACTTAAGTTAGATTTCTCCCCTAAACTTTCTCCATCCTAGGGCAAAACACCTACCTCCACCCCTTCTCAGCCCTGATGAATGGATGGAATGTGCAGATCTTGGCATCCAAATTCAAGGCTGATTTTATTCCCCTAGGCAAGAAAGGGAGAAGTTAGGCCCTGGGAAGGATAGAAGAAACCTGAATTTATCTTTTATTCCATTGTATGCCCCTTCTTACTGTTCCTTGATATTAAAGAACCCAACACATCTGTATGAGGAATGAGAAGGTGATTTGAAGAAAATGCCCTCCCCCATCTCCTTGGAGTTACCTTTGGGTAAATCTTTTTATTTTTACCAAAATAAATGGCCTCCTTCGATTTGTTCAATGGTGAGCAAATGAACTTGAGTTTGAGAAACTAGGTGGTCTGTAACAAGATGATGGCTCATAGGACCACAGTCATTGAGATGAGAGATGGAATGTCACATCCAGCCAGTGGGTTCTCTCCTTTCTGTCTGTGGCAGCTGGGTCTGGTTATAGCACTCCTTACCATTACCCATGCCACGCAGGCATTAATAGTCCCTCGTCCTGAGTGTCTGCTATACATCAACAAATCTCATTTTTTTCCCAGATGTTGCTCAGATTTCTCTCACCACAAGTCGAGCTTCAGGACATTCCGCAGCAAAGAGCAGTGCAGGCCATGGACACCATTTTGAACTCTACTCCAGCTTCCTCATTCCTTGACCTGGACATGGGGCCTCTGAGCCAAGGCCACTCAGGTGAGTGTGTGCTACTTTATGTAGCCCAATGTCGTATCTGCCTGCACCCTCATGTCCGTGGCATCCATGACCCCTGCACAGCTCCCTGCTTGATTTCTGGATTTGTCAATTCCAGTTAAAATCATCCCAGGCCTCCCCATTCAAGCCCTCTTGCTCAACCTGCTTTACATCAGCCAGCTCCTGTTTTGCCTTTGATGGAATGTTGCTGCCACTCTGGGAGGTGGTTCTGTCTCTGGGTGGAGAATCAGCTGGTCAGAGATCACCCCAGCCAGAAAATGTGCTGCCAGAGGTGAAACAACATCAGGCTCTACCACTTCTGAATCAGATGGCTCCTAGTGAGCTCAGAAACAGGGTATGTATCACACTGGGAGGCAGCTGCATCTCAGTGGAAGGATAATCAGTGGCTGGAGATCTAGAGCAGTAGGTAGATGTGATGACAGGATTGGAATGGAACAAGTTTCTGCCTCTGCTGAATCCACTCTTTGCTGGTGCACCTCAGATGGAACCTCTGCTGCCTTGTGAGGAGGTTGTTCTCTCTCTTTAAGTGGATGAGAATCCAGTAGTCAGAACTGCCTCCCAGCGGGGCTCAGCCAGAACCACTCCACCTATGAGCTCAGACACACACCCCAGGCCTCCTCACCCTCAGGCTGATTCACACTGGTCCCCAGGTCCTCCAGTTGGGTCAGGAATCTGTGCAATTGAAGAATGTAGTCTGAGCTCTGCATGCTGATCAGGATGTAGGATGGAGCTGGTTAGTCTGACCAGGTCTGGGGATGTGTGAAAGTCTTCCTGGTAATACTCACCCCACATGCACCTGGGCACCGAGAGCAGTGTGCTCCCCACACCTCTTATGCAGCCTTCATACATGATCATATGGGCATGTCTGACCAGGATGGTCCATGGTGGGGATTGATCTTCACAGGGACCTGCTCTGAGCCCTCAGTCTGTGCTTCCTGGTTGCCTGTCTTCCTCCTCCTGCAGGCAAAGCCCTAGCCCCCACCCCTCTACTAGTATTCAACAACACATTGGGGTGTGGGGTTTTCTCGGCCTCCTAAAACTCCGTTCCTCAAATGTCCCCCACTCTGGAGACAGAGCCTTCTCTCTTGGCCCTAAGCCCACTCAATTCCGTGTTTACTCATCTTCCTTCCAGTTGGTAAAGCAGTCCATTCCTAGAGGAGGTTAGGAGAGTGTGGCCTCTTAGCATCCCCTTTTAGTGTCCCCACCTGCCACGCAGTCTAGGGGCACTGTCTCCTTCCCTGATGAGAATGGAAACAGGAGAGAGGAGAGATTTGTCTGTGTTTCTCCCTGAACGAGATGCAGATGACGGGAAACGTGCCTGCACTCGATAAGTGCTTCATATATACGCGTTCAGTGAATGAACCCTGCCATCTCCTACCCAGATATCTCAGTGGGATCGGGGTCCCTCATTCTACTCTGAGGGGCTCCCTATTCTAACTACATCTGTGTAGGGAACTCCAGATTTGGGATTCAGAACTTCATTCAAAAATGGGGAAAGTTCATTGCCTGAGGACTCAGTTAAGTGAGAGCACAGGTAGAGAGCTTCTTCATGGTGAAGGGGAAGTTCCACAGCTGTGGATCACTGATCCCGACAGAGCCTGGCCTGAGGCAGGCGCTTCTGAGCCTCTTGGTCCAAACAACACCCTCTAGCGGTTGTTCTCAGATCATCCCAGCTTTCATAGAACTTCTGAGCCTCTTGGTCCAAACAACACCCTCTAGTGGTTGTTCTCAGGTCATCCCAGCTTTCATAAAGCAAATTGGGACACAGAGAGGTGCAGAGCATTCCAAGGGTCTGCTGGGAGGTGGCAGTCTCCCTGGGCTTGGACGTGGAACACACCTTAGAACAGAAGTCTCAGCACCCATTATGTAGTGCGAGCCTCTCACAGGTGTGCAGGGATGTGGGCATGAAGAAGGGGTCCCTGCTCCAGTGGGCAGGTACAGGGTGGTCACCAACTTCTTCAGTGCGCCTGCCTTGATAGTCCCCACCCTGATGGGCTCATATGAACTTGAGACTGACTTATTTCCCAGGGAGGGCTCAAGCATGGAAACAGTAGTGCCTGTGTCTGGTGTGCAACCACGAATGCAAAGACTCCTGCATGTGGCCTGAGGGCAGGGTGGAGGGCCGGGTCTTCAGACAACTCAGCAGAGGAAGGGCTTCATGCAGAGGGTGTCATTCATAGTGACCATTGTTGCCAGTGGACACTCAAGGCACGAGTCCCCTAAGACAATGTCCACACTGTGGCCTGTAGCAAGTGGTGAGATTTGCCCACGGTGGCCTGCAGTGCTGAAGTGCTATCCTCACAATGGCCTCTGACCCCAGTGTCCAACCAACAGAGGGGCCTGCACTTTCTAAACAATGGACCCCTAATATTAATACGTGCACAGTGGTCCCTAATACTAGGTTTATATCCACAGAGCAGCCTGCAATACTAATTAATATCCACAGAGTAGCATCTCATACTGTTAATATCCCTGTGGTAGTGTCCAGAACTAATTTCATATCCACAGAGCAACCTCTGACACTAATTTAATATCCATGAAATGACCTCTAAGACTTCAGTATCCACAGTTTGAACTTTAATACTAATTTAGGATACACAGAATGGCCTTTAGTAGTTATACAATACTCAAATAATGACAGCTAACACTGATTTTATATCCACAGAGCAGCCTCTAACACCAATGCTCACAGGGTGACCTTTGACATTAATTCCACAGAGTGACCTAAAATATTTAATATTCACACAGCAGCCTCTCATTCTTATTTACTATCTATGGAATAGCTTGTAATACTTACCCAATGTTCACACAGTGTTGCTCACTATTAATTTCATACCCCTGGAGAGGAATGTAAAGCGTTGGGGCTTCCACTGAAGAAAGGTGGCACTGACCAAGAGAAGGGAAGCCACTCTGATCACAGAACGAACAGAGCAGAGTGTTTCCATGGGTTTCCTGGGGTGTGGTTATGTACTGCAATATACAGTGACCAAGGGAACAGTTTCAGAAGATGTTTCTTCCTTTGCAAGACATGGACTGCTCTGTGTTCATGGTCAACTCATCAGCCAGACTGTTGAAAAGATGGGGCAGAAAAGGTGGGGGAGAGAATAAAAGCACATGACATTTTCAATGAGAGATAGGCAAAGTTAACCCTGCACTATAATCTTGACCAAAATCTTCTTTGTTGTTGCTTTCATTGTTATGCACTTACGATTCATAACGATCACAGTTATCTTGGGGAGCACACATACATATTGGACCTTAATCATTTTTACTTTCCATTTTCCTCCCTGTCCCATGTCCTCTTCCATCGCCACAGAATCTAACTCCCTTTTTCACGTCATCTCTCTTTCATGTTGCTCTTTAAATTATACAGATGTTTAGTTTTACTTATAAAGGAAACTATTCAATATTTGACCCCTTGTGTCTGGTTTATTTCACTTAGCATTATGGTCTCAGGATGCATCTATTTGCCACAAATGAATCAAATTTATATTTTTTTTTTGAGACAGGATCTCAGTCTTGCCTTGAACTGACTTTCATTTTTTTTTATTTATTTAAGAGGAAAAAAACACATACAACAAAGACAAAAAGCAGAAGAGACAAACAAACAACTAGAGTAAATGCGTAACAGTAACATTACAGGTTTACAAAACAGGATGATAGAAACTTGACAATGGTTGCAATATTGCGTATTGTTATCTTCAAAATGGTTGTTTACATTAAGAGATATAGACATGTAAAATTGATCTAATCATATGAGTATTAATTGTTCTTTCTCAATAAAGAAATCATTCAGCAGTGTGTTCATTTTAGTTATCTTACATATACATACATACAGATTTATATCTTTTCCTTTTCCCTTCCCTTTCCCCCTTTTCCCTTCCCAATTACTTTTGCTCTTTGAGCTGTTTTTTACCCTTACATAGTATTTATTATATATTTTGGATCATATATACTTTTTCCGTTTCTTACACTAGGAAGACAATATGGTATTTACACATGTGGGTTTCATTTATCTCACTTATGAGTATGGTCTCAAGTCATGTCCATTTACTTATAAAAGTCTCAATGCAATCATTTTGTTTTGTTTTGTTTTTTTGGCAGCACCGGGGATTGAACTCACAACCTCGCGCCTGCGAGGGCAGGCACTTAAGACACTGAGCCAAACTCCCGGTCCTGGTTTTTTTGAGGCAGGGTCGCACTATGTAGCTCAGGCCGGCCTTGCGCTTGCGTTATAGCCCAAGCCGGCCTCAAACTCACAACGCTCCGCCTACCTCAGCCTCCCGAGTGCTGGGATTAAAGGCGTGCGCCACCACGCCCGGCTAATGCAATCTTTCTTAATAGCTGAGTAGTACTCCATTGTATAAAAATATCATATCTTTTTTATCTTTGATTGATGGGCACTTGGGTTGTTTCCAAGATCTGGTTATTACAAATTGGGTTGCTATAAACATGAGTGCACAGAAATTACTGTGGTATGATGTTTTCAGCTCTTCTGGGAAAATGCCCAGAAGTGGGATAGCTGGGTTGAATGGGATCTCTAATCCTAGCTTCTTGAGGAATCTCCACACTGACTTTCACAGTGGTTACACCAATCTACACTCCCACCAACAGAGGAGAAGAGTTCCTTGTTTCCCCACAGCCCCTTCAGCATTTGTTATTGGTTGATTTTTTAACCTTGGCCATTCTTTCTGGAGTGAGATGGAATCTCAGTGTTGTTTTAATTTGCATTTCCCGAATGACCATTGATGTTGAACATTTTTACATATATTTATTTGCCATTTGTATTTCTTTCTCTGAGAAGTGTGTATTCATCTCAGATGCCCATTTTTGGATTGGGTCCTTGAATTTTAGGGGCCTGATTTCTTTTAATTCTTTATATGTTTTAGATGGAAGTCCTTTGTCTGATGGACAATTGGCTAAGATATTTTCCCAGTTGGTGGGTTTTCTTTTCACTCTGTTGGAGATTTCCTTTGACATGCAAAAACTTTTTAGTAAGATGAGATCCCAGTTGTCGATTCTGGGAATTGTTTCCCGTGCAATCTGATTTTTGTTCATGAACTGTCTGCCTACTCCTATGTCATCAAGATTTTTACCTACTCTGTCTTCTAGTAAGTTTAGTGTCTCTGTTTTTATATTAAGATCTTTGATCCATTTTGACTTTATTTTAGTGCATGGTGATAGGCATGGATCTAGTTTTAGTTTACAGCATATAGAAAGCCAGTTTCTCCAGCACCATTTGTTAAAGAGGCTGTCTTTCTTCCAATGTACATGTTTGGC
>RJWM01000966.1:80176-106264 GCA_004363535.1 Dasyprocta punctata
CTATTCCATTGATCTTCAGGTCTGTTTTGATTCCAGTACCATGCTGATTTTATCACAGTAGCTTTGTAGTATAGTTTCAAGTCGGGGATTGTGATGCCTCCTGCCTTCCCTTTGTTGCCCAGAATTGCCTTTGCTATTCTAGGTCTTTTCTGGTTCCAGATGAATTTCAGGAATGATTTCTCTAGCTCTGTGAGGTAGGTAAGTGGTATTTTGGTTGGGATTGCATTAAATCTGTATAATAATTTTGAGAGAATGGCCATTTTCACGATGTTTGTTCTTCCTATCCATGAACAGGGAATATCTTTCCATTTTCTGAAATCTTCTTCAATTTCCTTCTTTAGAGTAATGTAATTTTCACTGTATAGATCTTTGACTTCCTTTGTTAGATTGATTCCTAAGTATTTCATTTTTTTGGATGTTATAGTGAAGGGTGTGGTTTCCCTTATTTCTCTCTCAGTGATTTTGTTGTTTGTGTACAGGAATGCTGTTGATTTTTGAGTGTTCACCTAGTATCCAGCTATATTACTGAATTTGGTTATTACTTCTAGAAGTCTTCTAATGGATTTTTGGGGGTCTTCTATGTAGAGTATATCGTCTGCAAATAATGATAATTTCACTTCTTCCTTTCCTATCCTTATTCCCTTTATTTCTTTCTCTTGTCTAATTGCTCTGGCTAATATTTCCAGGACTATATTGAATAGGAGTGATGATAATGGACATCCTTGTCTTGTTCCTGATTTTAGGTTGAAAGTTTTCAGTTTTTCTCCATTCAGTAAGATGTTGGCTGTTGGTTTATGATATATGGCTTTTATCAGGTTGAGGTAGAGACCATCTATTCTGATTTTCTGTAGGGTTTTTATCATGAATGGGTGTTGGATTTTGTCAAAGCTTTTTCTGCATCTATTGAGATGATCATGTGGTTCTTGTCCTTGGCCCTGTTGTATGGTGTATTACATTTATTGATTTGTGTATGTTGAACCATCCCTGCATTCCTGGGATGAATCCCACTTGATCATGGTGTATAATCTTTCTGGTAACTTGCTGCATTCTATTTGCAGCATTTTATTGAGAATTTTTGCATCTATGTTCATGAGGGAAATTGGTCTGTAATTTTCTTTTTTGGTTGGGTCTTTCTCTGGTTTTGGTATTAGGGTAATACTTGTTTCCAGAAATGAGTTAGGGAGACTTGCTTCCCTTTCAATTTCATTGAAGAGTTTGAGGAGTGTTGGCATGAAGTCTTCCCTAAATTTCTTGTAGAATTCAGCAGTGAATCCATCAGGGCCCGGGCTTTTCTTTGTTGGTAGGGTCCTAATTACATTTTCAATTTCATTAGCTGAAATTGGGTTATTCAGCAACTTTACATTTTCTTGATTCAACTTTGGTAATTCATAGGTTTCTAGGAATCTGTCCACTTCTTCTGTGTTATCAAATCTATGTGAGTAAAGGTTTTCGAAGTAGGAGTTGATGATCTTCTGTATTTCCACAGGGTCTGTGGTGATTTCACCCTTTTCATTGCTTATTGCATGAATCTGAGTTTTTTCTTTCCTCTTTTTGATAAGGTTGGCTAGGGGTTTATCAATTTTATTTACTCTTTCAAAGAACCAACTCTTCGATTCATTAATTCTTTGTATTGTTTTCTTAGTTTCAATTGCATTAATTTCTGCCCTAATCTTAATAATTTCCTCCCTTCTTTGGGCTTTGAACTTGACTTGCTCTTCTTTTTCTAGAAGTTTGAGGTGCAGCATTAGGTTGTTTATGTGTGTTCATTCCATCTTTCTGATGTGAGACTTTAGTGCTATAAATTTCCATCTGAAGACTGCTTTCAATGTGTCCCACAGGTTCTGGTAATTTGTATTTGCATTTTCATTCAATTGTAGATATTGTTTAATTTCTTATTTAACTTCTTCTGTGACCTATTGGTTATTTAGGAGACTATTATTTAATTTCCATGTGTTTATGAGTTATTGTAGGTTTTTTTGTCATTCATTTCCAATTTTACTGCGCTATGGTCAGATAATATGCATGGAATTATTTCAGTTCCTTTGTATCTACTTAAGCATGTTTTGTGGACCAGTATATGATCTATTTTAGAGAGTGACCCATGTGCAGCTGAGAAGAATGTGTATTCTGATGTTGATGGGTGGAATACTCGGTACACATCTACTAGGTTCATTTGTTCACAAGTTTGATTCAGTTCTGTAATTTCTTTGCTGATTTTTTGTTTGGTTGATCTGTCTCCCTGTGACAATGGGGTGTTAAGGTCCCCCGTTATAACTGTATTATTGTTTATTTGGTTTTTCATGTCTTTTAAGAATTTTCCTACATAGTTGGGTGCTCCCATATTCGGTGCATATATATTTATGATTGTAATCTCTTCCTCTTGAAGTTTTCCCCTAACAAGTATGTAGTGACCTTCTTTATCTCTTTTGATCATTTTTGGTTTGAAGTTCATATTGTCTGCAATCATAATAGCTACCCCTGCTTTTTTCTGGGTTCCTGCTGCATGGAGTATTGTTTTCCAGCCTTTTATTTTTAGTCTGTGAGTTTCCTTTTGAGTGAAATGTGTTTCTTGTACACAGCATATTGTTGGGTTTTGTTTCTTAACCCACTCTGCTAGTCTGTTTGTTTTTATTGGTGAGTTGAGACCATTTACGTTGATTGATATAACTGACATGTACTGGCTCATCCCTGTCATGATATCTTTCTGTTGTTGGTTTTCTACATTTTCTGTTTAATTTGCCCTGCTTAGTGGTTTCCTTTTGTTGTTGTTCTTAAGATTTTAGCTGTCTTTGTCTCTTTCTAGATTGTCTTTCAGTACTCTTTGTAGTGTTGGTTTTTTTGGCCATAAATTTCTTCAGTTGTTCTTTGTCATGAAAGTATCTTATTTCTCCATCGATTTTTAAGGATAGTTTTACAGGGTACATCAATCTGGGTTGAAAGTTGTTTTCTTTCAGAATTTGAAATACTTCACTCCAAGCTTTTCTTAACTTAAAGGTTTGTGTTGAGAAGTCTGCCGTGATTCTGATAGGCTTTCCTTCATAGGTGATCTGTTTCTTTTCTCTGACAGCTTTTAGTATTTTGTTCTTATGCTGTATTTCTGATACCCTTATTATTATATGTCTGGGTGAGGATTTATTTTGGTTGTGGTTAATTGGGGTTCTGTATGCCTCAGTTACCGGTATTTCATATTCTCTTCCCATGTTTGGAAAGTTTTCTGCTATTATTTCTGTGAATAGTCTTTGCAGGTCATTAGTATTGACCCCTGCTTTTTCATTTATGCCTATTAATCTTACGTTATTTCTCTTGGCATCATCTTGCAGCTGTTGAATTACTGCTTCTTGGTTCCTTACTATTTTTAAGAGATCTTTTCTTTCGTGACCATGAGCTCACATGCTGTCTTCAAGATCTGAGATTCTATCTTCAGCTTCATTCAAGTGGTTTTTCAAACTTTCCATGAAATTTTTCATTTCTTGCATTTCCCTTTGCATCTGTTTCATGCATTCTGTTTGTGTCTTATATTGTTCATTCAAAGTTCCGATCATTTTCTTAAGTTCTTCTATTTTTTTATCTTGCTCTTCTTTAGATACACACAACATTTCTTTAATAATGATTCTCATTTCTTTTTTTTTTTTTTTTTTTTTTTTTTGCGGCACCGGGGATTGAACTCACAACCTCGCGCCTGCCAGGGCAGGCGCTTAAGGCACTGAGCCAAACTCCCAGCCCTGATTTTTCTGAGGCAGGGTCGCACTATGTAGCTCAGGCCAGCCTTGCGCTCGCGTTGTAGCCCAAGCCGGCCTCGAACTCACAACACTCTGCCTACCTCAGCCTCCCGAGTGCTGGGATTAAAGGCGTGCGCCACCACGCCCGGCTCTCATTTCATTTTTTAACTGAGAGAATATTTCTGATTTGAGTTTCTCTATAGCTTCATCGAGCTGTTTCTTTACTGCATTTTCTATCATTTCAGAAAGTTCAGTTGTGTGACTCCCACTGTCTTTCATTTCAGTGTCTCTTGGGTTTGTTCTCAGTGGGCTGGGGGACTGAGACTGCCTCTTGGTCTTTTGTTTTGTCATTTTCTTCTAGAACCTGTGTGGCTCTGTGTCCTGCGAGGCTGACTGGGCATTCCCCTTTTGGGTCGCACTGAGTCTTGGGACCCGGTAGAGCTGGATCTTGTGTACAGCTAGTGAGGGCACACTCCCAGAGTGTGTGGGTGGAGTCTCTGCCTTACTGGGTGGGGGCCAAGGCCTCCCGGTCCCAGGGAGCTAGGCAGAGCATAACCTGGAGTGTGGCACCACCCGGACCCTGAGTCTGGCTGCAAGGAGTTCAGAGCCTCTGGTGTGCCAGGCAAGCCTGGGCGAGTCCCAGGCCTGCAGTGCCAGGGCCTTGCTGCTGGCTGGGTGGGCCCGCGACCTCTAAGACCCAGCACACAGGCCACTCCACTGAAGAATGGAGCTCACATGTGCCCCTGCACTCTGGTGGGGAAAGCCCAAGCTCTCCAAGGCCCTGTACTATGCTGGTCAGTCCCTGATGAGCAGCTCTGGGGACCTGAGCTGGGCTGGGCTCAGTACCTCTGTGTCCTGTGAGGCTGGCTGGGCATTCCCCTGGTGGATTGCACCGAGTTGCAGGACTGGGTAGAGTTGTATCCTGTGTGCAGCTAGTGAGGGCGCCCTCCCGGAGCATGTGGGTGGAGCCTCTGCCTTACTGGATGGGGGCCAAGGCCTCCTGGTCCCAGGCAGCTAGGCAGAGAGTACCCCTGAGTGTGGTGCCACACAGACCCTGAGTCTGGCTGCCTTGAACTGACTTTGAAGACCAGACTGACCTCCATCTCACAGTAATCTTCCTGCCTCAGCCTCTTAAGTGAAATTTATCTCTTTGTGGTGAGTAGTACTTTGTCTTGTATATACACACCAGATTTTCTTTATCTATTTATCTCTCAACATTTATGTAGGTTGTTTCCAAAATTTAGGTATTATGAATTGTGCTTCTATAAACAGGGAATGCGTGCATGTATCTTTGTAACCTGTCCTTACATCTTTTATGAAGATGCCCAGAAAAGTTGTACCTGAGTCAAGTGAGATCTCTGGGTTTAGTTTTTTGGAGGAATCTCTAGAGTGGTTGTACTGGTTTTTATTCTAGTCAACTTTGTAGATGGTTTCCTTTGCCCAAGTTCTTTTCTGAGTTCTTGATGTTAGCATGCTTACTGAAATAAGCTCAAATTTAAGTGGGTTTTGATTTGTATTTCTCTAATGTATAAAGATGTTGAACATATTTTTTCTGTTTATTTTGGCCATTAATACTTTTTTCTTTGAGAAGTATTTATTCATTTAGAGTTCTCATTTTAAAAATTTGGTCTTTTATTTTGGGGTAATTTTTTTGAGTTTTTGATATATATCCTCTGATCAAGGAATAGTTGACAGTGATTTTCCCACTCCAGTGGTTCTCTCTTCAGTCTGCTTCTTATTTCTTTTGCTGTAAAAATCTTATTTGACAATCCCATTTGTTGTTTCTGTCTTTGTATTATTTCTTTGTATTCTTTCTTTCTTGGTATTATTTCTTGTGTAATTGAAGTATTCAGAAAGTCTTTGCTCCAACCTATGTCATCAAGAGTTCTCCCTATTTTATCTTCCAGCAGATTCACTTTTTCTCATTTACTATCTAGTTCTTTTGTCCATTGTGACTTGGTTTTCATAGAGAGTGTATGAGATATGGGTCTAAATTTTATCTTCTGCACTGAGATCACTGGTTTTCCAGCACCATTTTTGAAGAGGCTGTTTTTTTCCAGTGTATGTTCTTTGTCTCTTTGTCCAAAACCAAGTGGCCAGAAGTGTCTGGGGATTTTTCTTCATTCTGAATTCTATTGTGATTAACATGTATATATATTTTGCCAGTACCATGATATAGTTATCACTGTAGTTTTGAGGTGTAACTTTAAATTTGAAGTAATGATTCCTCCTTTGCTCTTATGTTTAGGGTTTTTTGGCTACTCTTGGTCTTTTCTTATTTCTTATGAAGTGCAGATTTGTGCTTTATAGTTTTATAAAGAACACTGAAAATAGTTTGATGAGAATTGCATTAAACATGCCTAATGTTTGTGAGAACATGGACATTTTGACAATATTGGTTGGTTGTGCTTATCCAGGAACAGGGAGTGTGTTTCCATTTTCTGGTGTCTTCTTCAATCTCTCTGTTTTATTTTGAATACTATGGTTTTTGTTATAGGGGCTGTTTACTTACTTTGTTATGTTCATCTCAGGCATTTGATTTTTTTATATCTGTCATTCATGGGATTGTTTACAGATTTATTTTTTCAGTCAGTTCATGCTTTGTGCACAGAAACAATATTGCTTTTGTTCCTTGAATCATATACCATGATTCTGTTTTCTGTAGTTTGGTCAGATATTTCCTGTTTTTTATAGGATTATTAGTTGTCTACATTGACAGTTATTTCTGTATTTCAAAGACAAATTTGTTTTCCAATACTTGTTTTCAGAGGAATCATCCAGTATTTGGTTATTTTTATTGATGTTAAAACAGGTCATACAAGCCAGGCATGGTGGTGCAAACCTGTAATCCCAGAAGCTGGAAGGCTGAGGTAGGGGGATTGCCATGAGTTTGGGGCCACCCTTGGTTACATAGTGAGTTCAAGGCCAGCCCTGCCTCAAAAAAAAATCACTCACAGAGTACAAATACTGCTTTTCTTAGGTTACCAAAAAAATTGATACACTGATATACCCAAATTATTGGTATATAACAATTTACATATATATCAATGAAATGTAATTGATACATAGTAGATATCAAGTATATATATATATATATATATATGCAATTGATACATATATAGATATTTCTCATTTAATGAGCTACTTGTTTAATGACTATTTGGACTTACGACCGAGGCACACTTCAGGTTTATGACCTGCTGCTTTGATTTACCTGTTTTTTCCTTTGTGCAGTCTTTTTTGTACAGTTCATCTTGTTTATGCAGTAATGTAATTTTTACTGATAGTTCCGTAGGTTACAATATTATAGCTTTACATTGTTACACATAAGAGTTATGCAAATAAGAGTCATCAAACTGATGTTTTCTTTGACCATTTCTTTGTTCTGATACATACTATATACAACACTAAATCTATTGACCAATACATTTCATGACCTAGTTGCAGAAACAGAAGTAAGTTGTTAAATGAGGAATCCTGGTAATTTATAGTATCTAAAATTTGTATAACTGATGTCTAATAAACACACTGTTGCTGGGTGTGGTGGTACCTGCCTGTAATCCCAGAATTTGGGAGGCATGAGGATCTCTGTTTGATGCCAGCCTGCACTGCATAGGGAGAACCCTGTCTCACAAAACAAAACAAAGCAACCAAAAACTACAATTGATGTAATTCATATGAAATTTATATATGACTGATATATCAAGATAACTGATAGTTTTGTTAATTACCTGATACTGGGTTTGGCATTTGTGTTTGGGTTAAAGTTCAGATTCATATTTGTATTCACGTCTCAGTTCAAATTCTGGATCATGTTCAAGTTCATATCTGTGCCTGGTTTTGGATTTGTATTCAGACTTGTGTATATGTTTGTGTCTGTGCTTGGTTTCTGTGAGGGATAGTGTTTATGTTCTGGTATGCATTTATATGCATGTTAGGGTATGTGTTTGGGTTCCATTTTGGGGTTGTATTCAGGTTTCTGTTTGGATTTGCGTTTGTGGTAGTGTTCAAGTTAGCTATATGGTTCATGCTTGGGTGTGTGTTTGCATTCATGTTGGGTTGAGGAATATGGTTTGTGTTGAGGTGTGCTTGGGATTAGGGTGGTGTTCACTTTTGAGTTTCTGTTCAAATTTAGTGTTATGGTTCGAGTTGGTGGTACATGTATAGGTTGATATCTGGGTTTGTGTGTGGGTTTGTAAATAGATTTGTGTTTGAGTGTGGGTATGGGTTACCATTACACTGTGAGTTCAGAGTACTTTAAGCCTTATGGTTACAAAATGGATTAGGCATTAAAGGAGGGTATGAGTTAGTGGACAGAAAGGATCAGAGGCAGGGTTAGGGATAGAGGTTAAGGATTAAGGTGAGGGTTAGGATGAGCAGTTGGGAAAAGAGTCAGGTATTAGGATTGGGGTTGGGATTGTGTTAGGGGTTGGGGTGGGGTTGGGGTTGGGTCGGGTTTAGGGTTAGGGGTTAGGGGTTAGAGTTAGGATTAGAGTTAGGGTTAGGGTTAGAGGGTTCGGGTTAGGGGTTAGGGTTAGGGGTTAGGGTTATGGGTTAGGGTTAGGGTCAGAAGGTTAGAGTTAGGGTTAGGGTTCGGGTTAGGGGTTAGGGGATAGGATTAGGGTTAGGGGCATGGTTAGTGTCATGGTTAGGGAGTTAGGGTTAGGGTTAGGGTTAGGGGTTAGGGGATAGGATTAGGGTATAGGGGTTTGGGTTAGGGTTTAGGGTTAGGGTTATGGTCAGAGTGTTAGGGTTTGGGTTAGGGTTAGGGTTAGGGTTAGGGGTTAGGTTTAGGCTTATTTTAGGGTTAGGGATAGGGTTAGAGGTTTGGATTAGGGGTTAGTGTTTAGGGTTTGGGTTAAGGTTAGGCTTTCGTGGTCAGGGTTAGGGTTAGGGTTTAAGTTTTGTGTTAGGGTGGCCTTTTAGTGTTAGGGATCTGGTTAGGGGTTAGGGGTTAGGGTTAGTGTTAGGGTTTTGGTTTAGGGTTAGGTTTTAGGGTTAGGGTTAGGGTTAGGGTTAGCGTTAGGTTTAGGGTTAGGGAAAGGGGATCATAAAGTGGAAGGAAAAAGGAAAGGCCTAGCGGAAGGGAAATGGCAAGGGAAAGTGGAAAGAAATGGTGAAGGGATGGGGAAGGGAATGGGGTAGGGGAAGGGGTACGCTAACGGTAAGGAGAAGGGTAAAGGAAAGGGAAAGGGTTCATGTTAGTAGTAGGATAGGACTACAAGTCACGTTAGGTGTAAATATCGGGTTAATATTGATGTTTATTTTAGGATTGTTCTGTAGGGTTATGACTGGTATTATGGTTATGTTAGGATAAAGAGTAGAACTTAATTTTAGGTTATGAGTAAATGGTAGTTTATGGTTAAGATTAGGGTTAGGTTTAGGGTTTCATTAAGTGCTTGTTAGAGACTGGTTGTGTAAAGGTAAACTTGCTGACCACAGTACTCTGAAGAGTACAATACAACAGCATCAGTTGAGGACAAGTGTTCTCATTCAGTATTCTAAAACAGTAAAACTGTCAACCTTAAGATATGACAGTTCTCTTAACTGAATGGTTGTACTGCTTTGAGCAGTCTTTGATCTAAACTTCCTAATGTCCTGCTCAGTTTCTAGCCTTTACTTCAGTTTTCCCTTTTGTTGGAAACCCAATATATATGGGTGCTCTAGATAACTTGAAGTCTTAGTTTCCAGAGAGTTTTGAGGTTGCTGGACTCCCCCAAACCATATTACATTGTCTCTTTTACTTCAGCTTTCACCATAGCTCACTTTAGGAGCTTGGGGGCCAGATCAGTTCCTGATAAGGGTTAGCTTTAAGTTTAGAATTAGGGCTGGTTTTTGTATTAGGTTGAATTATGGTTAAGGGTAGGGCTTTAGCTACGGTTAGGGTTAGGGCTAGACATAAGGCTAGTGTTAGGACTGTGGCTAGGATTCAAGCTATGGTTAGGGATGGGTATAAGATTAGGCTTGGGTTTCTGCTCAGGGTTAGTTTTAGGGGTCAAACACTTGACTAGTGTAAGTGTTAGGGTTTGGGTTAGGTTTTGGGCTATGATTTTCCTCGAAATTTCTCTATGCATAGTAGTAAATGGAAGACTTGTATATGAAATAGAGCTTCTAAATGCACAGAACTGGAAATTTCAAATTTTTTGGAATAAACTATGTACACAGAATGGAGCATGGCTGTGCTCGTGACAATGTCTGTTTCTCTACAATACCGATTTTCAAGGTGCATATACGTTAGGCCTCTATAGCAAATAGCAGTTTGACCTAGAGCATGTGATTCAGTTCTGTTTAAAAACAGGGGATATCAGAGTTCTGAATGTTTCACTAGCATGAGATCTGAATTCTAAATGGTATCACCGATTTGCTCTGCCCTTTTAAAGGGAGGGTGCAGATTTGGTTTTTCCTCAGCAGTGAAAGTAAAAATAGTGCATCAAGTGCAATTTGTAACTGCAAGCAAGTGGAGCTCTCAGGGAATGAGTAGAAATTAGGTACAGAGGATGGAGAGTGGTTGTGCTCTTCAAAATGTCTGCATATTTGCAACATTCAGTTTTACAATGTGTATGTATCAGGCCACTATAGTGGAAAACAATTTGGCCTAAAATGTGCTATTCAATTCTTTTAAAAAGTAGGAGACCCAGAGCTCTTAGTGTCTCACTAGTAGGAATTCTGTTAGAAATCTAACTGATATCACAGATTTCTTCTGATGTTGTGAATGAAGATTACAGTGACGTTTATGATTAGCGTCAGGGTTAGATTTGCAGTGAAGTTTTGGTCTAGTGCTTGCCTGTGGCTAGGGTAAGGGCTAGGGCTATTCCAAGTGTTAGGGCTAGTTTAGGGCTAGATTTCAGTTTAGGACAAGATTTAAGTTTAGGTTTAGGGTTTATTTTTGGGTCAGTGCTTGGGTTAGTGCTAGGTCTAAGGCTAGGGTTTGGGTTAGTGCTAGGGCCCCGTCTAGGGTTAGAGTTAGCACTAGGGCTTGGGCTAGGGCTAGGGTTAGAGCTAGGGCTAGGGCTACAGCTAGGGCCAGGGCTAGGGCCAGGGCCAGGGCTAGGGCTAGGGCTAGGGCGAGGGCTAGGGTAGACGTAGGGTTAAGCCTGGGTCTAGGGTTAGAGGTAAGACTAGTGCAAGGAATAGGGTCAGAGCTAGGGCTATGGTTAAGGTTAGTGTTAAAAGTAGGACTAGAGCTTTTGTTACATCTAGGTCTGGGTCTAGGGCTGGGGCTAGGTCTAGTGCTAGGGCTAGGTCTAGGACTAGCATTAGAGCTAGGGATATGCCTGGGGCTAGAGTTAGATTTACGACTAGGGGTAGGGATACGGTTAACTGTAGGGCTATTTTTAGGGCCAGAGCTAGATCTAGGGCCAGGGTTCCTAGCTAAGGGTAGGTCCAGGGCTAGATTTAGAGGTAAGACTGCCTCTAGGGTTAGGGTTAGAGCTGTGGCTATGTTTATGGCTAGGTTTATAAGTAGGCATAGGGCTAGTTTTAGAGCTATGGATAGGGTTAAGTATAGAACTGTGGCCAGTGGTAGATGTAGGTTTAGAGCCACGGCTAGGGTTAGGGTTACAGCTACAGATAGGGATAGTGTTATAGCTTGCGCTAGGCCTAGGGGTAGGTTAGAGCTAGGGTTCTGGTTAGGATTAGGTCTAGGGCTAGGGCTAGGCAAGAGTTTGGTTTGCTTCTGAGTTTAGGTTTATCAAAATGGTAGGTTTGGTGTTAGCTTTAGTTTTAGAGTTATGGTTCAGGTTAAACTTTCAACTAAGTTAGGATTATTGTTAAGACTAAGGCTAGATCTAGGATAGTTATGAAGAAACTTCTTTAGCTTTCAATAATGTAAACAGTCCACTGTGTTTCACAGTACTGGGTTATGAAAGTGGTGGTTATCATTAGGTTTGGGCTTTATGTTGGGGCTAAGGCTAGGGTCACGACTAGGGTTAGGTTTAAGGTTAATGTTAGGATTAGGCCTATGCCTAGGGTTAGCATAATGCTTTTGTAATAGGGTTACTTTTAGTGTTTAGATTTATATTTATGGTTAAATTTAGGGTTAGGGCTCTGGTTATGAGTAGTACTATGATTAATGTTAAATTTAGTTTTATTTTGAGGCTTAGGGTTAGGGTTAGTGTTAGGGTTATGTTTAGGGTGGGGCTTACAGTTGGAGTTAGGGTAAGAGTTAAAGTTAGACTTATAGTTAGCATTAAGGCCAAGTATATGTCTAGAGCTAGGTTTAGGGTTAGGTTTACTACTAGAGCTAGGGTGAGGGTAATGGCCAGGACCAAGGCTGGAGCTAAGTTTAAGTTTATGGATATGTGTAGGATTAAGTTTAGGGTTAAGGTTAGGTTCAGGATTAGGTTTAGGGTTAAAGTCAGGGTTAGGGTTAGGCCTAGGTCTAGGTCTAGAGCTAGGATTATGCCTAGCACAGGTATAACCTAGGGTGAGAGTTATGAGTCACTTTAGGTTTAAGACTAAGTCTAGGTTTGCATTTAGTGTTAGTGTTAGGGTTAGGGCTAGGGTTAGGTCTAGGGCTAGGTCTAGAGCTATGGTTTAGGCTATGGACCGATTTAAGGTTCGTTTTAGACCTGTGTTCAGGGCTGGGGTTAGGGTTATGGCTAGGGTTTGGTTTAGGGATAGACTTATCCTCAGGTTAGTCTCAGGTTAGGGTTAGTGTCAAGCTTATTGTTAGATCTAGGATCCATATAAGAAAAGAACTCAAATCATCATTATTTGCAGATAGCATAATAATCTACATAGGAGACCAAAGAATTCAACCAAAAACCTCTTAAAATTGATAACCAACTTCAGCAAAGTAGCAGGATACAAGATTAAAGCACAAAAATCATTCACAGTTGTATACACTAAAATGGATAGCATGAGAAGGACGTTATGAAAACAATACCATAGGAGTAGGCAGAGAGTTCATAAACAAAAATCAAATTGCATGGGAAACACTTCCCAGAATCAACAACTGGGATCTCATCTTACTAAAAAGTTTTTGCATGTCAAAGGAAATCTCCAACAGAGTGAAAAGAAAACCCACCAACTGGGAAAATATCTTAGCCAATTGTCCATCAGACAAAGGACTTCCATCTAAAACATATAAAGAATTAAAAGACATCAGGCCCCTAAAACTCAAGGGCCCAATCCAAAAATGGATATCTGAGACGAATACACACTTCTCAGAGAAAGAAATACAAACGGCAAATAAATACATGAAAAAATGTTCAACATCAATGGTCATTCGGGAAATGCAAAGTAAAACAACACTGAGATTCCATCTAACTCCAGAAAGAATGGCCAAGATTAAAAAATCAACCAACAACAAATGCTGGAGGGGCTGTGGGGTAAAAGGAACTCTTCTCCACTGTTGGTGGGAGTGTAGACTGGTGCAACCACTGTGGAAGTCGGTATGGAGATTCCTCAAGAAGCTAGGATTAGAGATCCCATTCAACCCAGCTATCCCACTTCTGGGCATTTTCCCAGAAGAATTGAAAACGTCATACCACAGTGATATTTGTGCACCCATGTTTATAGCAACCCAATTTGTAATAACCAGATCTTGGAAACAACCCAAGTACCCATCAGTCAAGGAATGGATAAAAACGATGTGGTATTTTTATACAATGGAGTACCACTTAGTTATCAAGAAAGATTGCATTGAGACTTTTATAAGTAAATGGACACGACTTGAGACCATACTCATAAAGTGAGATAAATAAAACCCACATGTGTAAATACCATATTGTCTCCCTAGTGTAAGAAACTGAAAAAGTATATATGATCCAAAATCAACAATAAATACTATGTAAGGGTAAAAACTGCTCAAAGAGCAAAAGTAATTGAAAAGGGAAAAGGGGGAAAGAGGGAAGGGAAAAGGAAAAGATGTAAATCTGTATATATGTATATGTAAGATAACTAAAATGAACATACTGCTGAATGAATTAGTTATTGAGAAAGAACAGTTAGTACTCATATGATTAGATCAATTTTACATGTCTATATCTGTTAATGTAAACAACCATTTTGAAGATAACGATATGCAATATTGCAACCATTGTCAAGTTTGTATCATTCTGTTTTGTAAACCTATGTTACTGTTGTGCATTTGCTCTAGTCATTTGTTTGTCTCTTTTGCTTTTTGTCTTTCTTATATGTCTTTTTTTCTCTTAAATAAAAAAATGAAAAAAATTATTAATGGACATGAAAAGTCAAATAAGCCTTAATACAATTGTATTGGGAGACTTCAATACCCTGCTGTCACAAAAAGACAGATCAACTAGACAAAAAATCAATAATGAAATATTAGAACTAAATCAAACTTTTGAGCAAATGGACTTAGTAGATGTTTATAGAGTTTTCCACCCTACAACATCAGAATACACATTCTTTTCAGCTGCACATGGGATATTGTCCAAAATAGTCCACATACTGGTTCATAGAACATGCTTAAGTAGATGTAAAGGAATTGAGATTATCCCATGCATACTATCAGATCATAGTGCAATGAAATTGGAAATCCTTGCCAAAGGAAACCATAAGAACTTCATCAACACATGGAAATTAAATAGCACCCTACTGAACAATCAATGGGTCACAGATGAAATTAAAGAAGAAATTAGACAGTTTTTACAGTTGAATGACAATGACAGCACAACATACTAGAACTTGTGGGGCACAATGAAAGCAGTCTTAAGAGGGAAATATATAACAGTAAATACCCATATCAGGAAAACAGAGCAAGCTCGTAAAAACAACTTAGTGCTGAACCTCAAACTTCTAGAAAAAGAAGAGCAGGCTAAACCAAAAGCTTGTATAAGGGAGGAAATTACAAGGATGAGAGCAGAAATTAACACACTGGAAACTGATAAAACAATACAAAGAATCAATGAATCGGAGAGTTCTTTGAAAGATTAAATGAAATTGACAAACCCTTGGCCAACCTTATCAAAAAAAGGAAAGAAAGGATTCAAATCCATGCAATTAGGAATGAAAAGGGTGAAATCACAACAGACCATGTAGAAATCCAGAAAATTATTTATTCCTACTTTGAAAACTTGCATTCTAATAAGACGGAAAATACAGAAGAAATGGACAGATTCCTAGATACACGTGAATTACCAAAGTTGAATCTAGAAGATTCAACTAACAACCCAATATCAATAAATGAAATTAAAGATGTAATTAAAAACCTATCAACAAAGAAAAGCCCAGGCTCTGAGGGATTCACTGCTGAATTCTACAAGAAATTTAGTGAAGACCTAACACCACTACTTTTCAAACTCTTTAATGAAATTGAAAGGGAAGCAATACTCCCAAATTCACTCCTGGAAGCAAGCATTACTCTGATTCCAAAACCAGAGAAGGATCCAACTAAGAAAGAGAATTACAGGCCTGTCTCCCTAATGAACATTGACATAAAAATCCACAGCAAGATACTTGCAAACAGACTGCAGCAAATTGTCAAAAAGATTGTACACCATGATCAAGTGGGATTCATCCGAGGGATGCAGGGATGGTTCAACATACATAAATCCATAAATGTAATACATCATATTAACAGAGTCAAGGATAAAAATCATATGATTATTTCAATAGATGCAGAAAAAGCCTTTGACAAAGTCCAGCACCTGTTCATGATAAAAACTCTACAGAAAATTGGAATCGATGGTCTCTATCTCAATCTGATAAAAGCTATCTATGACAAACTGACAGCCAACATCATAATAAATGGAAAAAACTGAAAGCTTTCACTCTAAAATCAGGAACAAGACAAGGATGTCCACTGTCTCCACTCTTATTCTACATAGTCTTTGAAACTTTAGCCAGAGCAATTAGACAAGAGAAAGAAATAAAAGGAATAAAGATAGGAAAGGAAGAAGTTAAACTAGCATTATTTGCAGATAACACGATACTCTGCCTAGAAGATCCCAAAAATTCCACCAAAGGACTTCTAGATTTAATAAGCAGATTTAGCAACGTAGCTGGTTACAATGTCAATACTCAAAAATCAATAAGCCCGGCATGGCGGTGCACGCCTTTAATCCCAGCACTTGGGAGGCTGAGGTAGGAGGAGCGTTGTGAGTTCGAGGCCGGTTTGGGCTACAATGTGAGCGAGCCTGGCCTAAACTACAGAGTGCGACCTCATCTCAAAAAACTAGGGCTGGGAGTTTGGATCAGTGGCTTACACACCTGCCTGACAGGCATAAGGTTGTGAGTTCAATCCCTGGTGTCACAGGAAAAAAAAATCAATGGCATTCTTGTACACAAATAACAATCTTAATGGGAGAGAAATTAGGGAAATAATAACTTTTACAAAAGCATCTAAAAAATGAAATACTTAGGAATCAGTCTAACGAAAGATGTAAAAGACATCTATACAGAAAACTATAGTACTCTGAAAAAGTAGATTGAAGAGGATATTAGAAAATGGAGAGATATCCCATGCTCTTGGGTAGGAAGAACCAATATAGTGAAAATGGCCATACTTCCAAAACTGTGATGCAGATTCAATGCAATCCCTATTAAAATTCCAATAGCATACTTCACAGAATTAGAGAAAACAATCCTAAAATTCATCTGGAACCAAAAGAGACCTAGAATAGCAAAGGTGATCCTGGGCAACAAAGACAAGACAGGGGGCATCGAAATTCCTGACCTGAAATTATACTATAATGCTACTGTGATAAAAACAAAACAAAACAAAAAAAGTGTGGTATTGGCAAAAAAACAGACCCAAAGATCAATGGAATAGATTAGAAGATGCAAAAACAGCTCCAGACACACTAAGCTACCTTATCTTTGACAAAGGTGGCAAACACATTCATTGGAAGAAAGATAGTCTCTTTACTACATGGTATTGGAAAAACTGGCTTTTCACATGCCAAAGATTAAAACTGGACCCATATCTTTCACCATGTACTAAGTTAAAATCTAAATGAATTAAAGATCTCAACATTAAAACAGAGACATTAAATCTGCTGAAAGATAGAATAGTTAAAACTCTTGAAGACTTTGGTGTAGGCAAAGAATTTATGAATAAAAGTGAGATTGCACAGGAACTATTGCAAAGAATCAACAAATGGGATCTCATCCTATTGAAAAGCTTTTGCACAGCAAGAGAAACCACCAAAGAGTGAAGAGACAACCCACAATGTGGGAGAAAATGTTTGCCAGCTGTCCCTCAGACAAAGGATTCCTATCAAGAACGCATAATGAATTTTAAAAAATCAGTCCTCCAAGATTTAAAGACCTAATCCAAAAATGGGTATCTGAGATGAACACATACTTCTCAGATGAAGAAGTACAAACAGCAAATAAATACGTGAAAAAATGTTCAACAGCACTGGCCATTTGAATTATGCAAATGAAAACTACACTGAGATTCCACCTCACCACAGAAAGAATGGCTAGTATTAAGAAGTCAACCAATAATAAATGCTAGAGGGGCTGTGGAGAAAAAGGAACCCTTCTCCACTGTTGGTGGGAATGCAGGTTGGTGCAACCACTGTGAAAGTCAGTGTGGAGATTCCTCAAAAACCTAGGATTGGAGGTCCCATTTGACCCAGCTATTCCCCTTCTAGGTATCTTCCCAAAAGAATTAAAACATTATACCACAGCGATATATGTCCACCTATGTTTATAGTTGCACAATTCATAATATCCAGATCTTGGAAACAACCTAAATGCCCATCAACTGAGGAATGGACAAAAAAGATGTGGTATTTCTATATAATGGAATACTGCTCAGCTACAAAGAATGATAAACTAGACATTTTCACTCTTAAATGGATGCGCCTTGAAAATATACTTCTCAGTGAACTAAATAAGTCACACATATGTAACCATTGTATTGTTGCACTTGTGTGACAAACTGAAAGAAAATCTACATATGTATATAAAAAATTAGTTAAGATAGTTAAAGAAAAATAATTTTTAGTGAAAAGTAGTTTTCACAGGGTCATTTTCAGACTTCACTTTTAATGTGAAATGTTCTTTTGAAAATAATATAGCAGTCATAACAAAAAAAGATAGTCATATAGCTGGTTTCTCTTGATTCACTAAGGGGAAAGTTTTGTGCTAATAATTTTCCGGACAATGTTTCATGTTTATATCTTATACTCTAAACAACTACTATGAATATAACAATATGCAATGTGTTGATTATTGCCACTCTCCTACTGGCCTGTTGTGAAATTCTGTTTTACTTTAATCTCTTACTTTTCTTCTATCTAAAATGGAAAAAAAATTTAAATAAAAAAATAAAACATAAGTACAATCTCAGTGCAGACTCTAGCCCAGATCACTTCATAACTAAATTTCTATTTGTTCTGATGATGCTTTCAAAATAGAGTTGGTATATTAAAGAAGTTTGGTATTTTTTTTAAATTTATCTCATTGATTACCTTGTTTGTTTGTTTGTTTGTTTGTAGTTTAAATTCTGTAATACGTACACTGAATTCATGTTCCTTTGCAAGGCATTTTTGTTACATGGCAGAAAGGCAGAATGGTTTGGCAGAATGGCTATAAAGATTTCCCATATTTCGCCAGGAATTTGGCTCAGTGGCTTAAGCACCTGCCTGGCAGGCACGAGGTTGTGAGTTCAATCCTTGGTGCCACAAAAAATAATAATAATAATAATAAGATTTCCCACATTTTGGTTTCAGAAGGGCAGAACATTGTGTTGATTGAAACTCCTTTAGCATTTATCACTTTTAAAACCAACACCTTAGCTGGGGATTTAGCTCGGTGCTTTAAGCACCTGCCTGGCAAGTACGTGGTTGTGAATTCAATCCCCAGTACCAGAAAAAGTAAATAAATAAATAAAACCAACACCTTTTTTCATAAACATTGATTGGGTTTTTCCAGGCACCGTCATTTTAATTTGTGTAATATTTGTGAATATCTGTATTTTATGGCTTTCAAAATGGCTAGTTATTATTCAAAAACCTATTTCTGTGTGTTTTGACAATTCAAATGACAATTTGAAGTAGGCATATTCTTTCCATATTCTAACGTGTGTGGGAAAAAATTGTTGTAATGAAAATCTTGGTAATTTACTGTAACAAATAATTACTAGCTTATCAGAACTAACTTGTACAAACTAATAAATCTTTACTACTGTTATGGCTTGTGTCTAGATGTTTCCTGCAAATGCTCCTGGAGTCATAGGTAGGGTTTTTTCAGAGGTGGGCGAATCTAGAGTGTGTGGTTGATTAATGGTATAATGCCAGGATTAAGGGTGCTAGGATTAGGGCAGGTAATCACTAAATCAATCCACTGATTTGTTTGACACCACCCTAATTCCAGTAGCCTGGATACAATGTAAGAGACAGAAAGAGGCTTGTCTTGCCTCTTGCTTGCTCTTGCTTTCATCTGCCTGCAATGAACTCTGTGATGCTTCTCTGCCATGTGCCACCCTGTCTTGAAGCCAGCCAAATATAGATGAAAACCTCTATGAACTGTAAGCCAAACAAACCTTTCTTCAGCAATGAGAGACAAGTAACTACAACCACACTATTTTTTAAAGGAAGGGGGGTAAACTTGAGTCATTTGTAGGATGAGACCATGTGTTAAGTGAAATAAATCAGACACGCAAGCTTAAATATCACGTGACTTCTCTTATGTGGAAAACCCAAAGTATAAATAAATTGAACAGCAAAATAAAAAATAGATAAAAGGAAACAAGGAGGTATATCTTTTGCAATAAAGGGAACCAAGAGTTGGAAGGAAGAGGAGGAAAAGGAGAAGTAGAAGTTGAAAAAAGGAATGTGTTGTGTACATGTACCAATGCCTCACAATGAATGTGATCATTATATACTGTAAACATATACTAATTAAAATATTAACACTATCGTTGAGGGTGATGGCCACAATTCAAGAGCTATGGGTCAGATGCAGTACTAGGGACTTAAATTATACTGTTAAGTCATAGGACAGAAACTCTCCAACCCAGTTCAAACTCTATAATGGAGTAGGAATGTCACTCTTAATAAGAGTGTTGGCCAAGAAGGCAGGGAGCTAACAAGAAAACAAGAATAGAAATCCTGACACTGTTGGACTAGTGTTCCAGACAGCCCCAGTTTCTATTTGGCATCTTCACATTACTTCTAGTTTGACCCACAAAGCAAAGCTTAGATAATATTTTTATGCAACACTATCTCAAATCTATATGATTCTTATTAGTCTCAAATACTATCCTACCTTCCTTCTAAATTGAAACTCCAGAAATAAAATTTTGCCTTGCCGAGCTGACTCCAGGTAGGTCAGAGTCTCTCACAAGCTTGCCAGGATTTGTGGCCATCTAGTGAGCCTTACCAGGGGGCTCACTCACTCCCTTGACAAGGTGTGCTGGTTGTCAGGGGAGACCTCTGTTCCTGCCTACCTGAGCCACATATTGCTTGATGGACTGGCTGCACAACTTGGTGGCTAGCTTCCTCCAGAGGGGATGGGGGTAGGCTTTTTCATGAGGGGGTGCTTTTTCATGATCTAGCTTCAGAAGCCACATAGTGTCACTCTGCCACACAATGCACTGAGAATTAGTCAATATAGCCCACACTCAAGCAGAGAGAATTTAGACTGAACCATTTGAAGAAAGGAGAACCAAAGAACTTTAAATTTTTAAATTTAAATACCTACATATAGATATTTAAATATTCTCTTTCACTTCAACCGCCAGATATGGGAGGGGCTCTTCCCACACCAGGTGATTTTCATGGACACCACCTGGGTGTCCCATAATTCAACTTCTGTTTGATCCTAACTGGAGTTAGTGTCAGACTCCTTAATTTGAGGGCTTAGTTCGACCCCACTGCCCTACCTTAGCTGCCAGTTGCAAGTCCAGCTCACCATCCTGCTTCTGACCAGTTGGCTCTCCACAGACCTCAGGTTCAATCATTCACTAGCATGACTCACAGAGCATGGGGAAACAGTTTACTCACTATGCCAACCCTACAAAGGGGATACTAAAGGGGACACATGACCAGTCAGATGAGGAGACGTGTAGGGTAAGGTCCAACTGGGAAGGGACCCATAGAGCATGAAGTTGCTCCCACTGTGTGGATGTCTTTATCACTCCAGGTGCCCTCTAAACTCCATATTTAGGAATTTTTTTAGAGGCTTAATCATGTAGGCATGAATGAGCATTAATCTGCAGCCCTCTTCCCTCCACAGAAAATGGGAGTTGGGGCTGAAAATTCCAAGTTTCCCATTATGGCTTTCTGATGACCAGTGGCCAGGACTTGTTTGAAAGAAAGATGTTCCTAGCCAGGGATGGTGGCACACATCTGTAATTCCAGTATTCAGGAGGCTGAGACAAGAAGATTCCTGAGAGTTTGAGGCCAGGTTGGCCTACAAAATGATCTCAAGGCCAGCCTAAACTACACAGAAAGACTTTGTCTCAAAAAAACAAAAGAGAGAAAGACAGAGACAGAGATATAATGAAAGAGAGAAAGAAAAAAAAGTAAACAAAAGAGAAAAGAAGCTCCTGTAACCCAGAAGAACCCAAGGTTTTAGGAACACAGTGTCCAGAACTAGCCAGAGGCTAACATGAGAACAAGAAATGCTCCAAGTGCCCTACAGCTCAGGGAACTGCAAGGGGGATCAGGAGTTCTATTCCAAGAACTAGGCACGGAGACCAGATATATATATTTCTTGTTTTGTCATTCTATCTCAGAGAGGAAACCAGAATGTACTCTGTATTTCGAGCCAAATGAGACCTCTTCCAGGCTATGAATGCTTATCCTCAGTGGGGTAGAGGTGGTGGGAGTTGGGCTGGGAACTGCACCATCAGCTTTTGGGTTACTTTACCATGACTGCTTTCCAGGGAGGAAGTCAGGAAATTTTGGGAAACATTGCTACAGTGAAGGCTGGGGACTGCAGGAGAAGACTAAGCAGTGTAGGCAGCACTCAGGTGTAACTATCTGCTGCTGCAGGGGAGGAAAGAAGCATCCCCACTGCCTCTCTGTGTCCAGATTTTACATGGCTGCATTCTCTTGGCAGCGCCCTGCATAGGAGGGGAGGAAATGGAGTCACTGCAGCCAACCTACATACCCAGGCAAGGTGAGAAAGCCCCGTTTGTACTTGGAGATGTCCTGGCACCTGTCCCCCTTTTTGGTAGGCTAATGGGTGTCCAAATCTCTATAAAAGCGGAGAGGTCTAGGTGGAGTTACATACTGGAAACCTAGATGCTCCAGAGACTTAAAATGTGTCATTCCAACTGGGCAGCAGGTGAAGGCTGGCTGCTGATGGCCTAAAGTCAATCACAGGGACTGGAGAAGTCTGGCACTGGCCTTTCATGGGTTCTGGAGTATTTCTACTGGAGAGACACCTGGGAAGTCTGCAGTTTATGCACTATCACTGACAGAGCAACTCCCCACAAAAAGGACAACCAGCCAGGTGTCTACAGGAAAATGCCAAGTCTAAAAATACAATCCATAACCTCTGTCCTCAAATATCACTGCAATGCCTATTTTGAGGGTCGATTCTCCAACCCTCCCTTTCCAATCCCCATGCCCATTCTGTGAGTCAACCTCCTAGACAAAGGGCCATGCTTAGCAAGGCTCTGCCTGCTCAGTCCACCACAAGGTGCAGTGGGCAGGCAAGGGGGTACAGAGCTTCTCCTCAAGGATACAGTCCACAACAAGATGGGGTGGGAGAGGCTGGCAGAGGAGGGCAAGGAGGGCTGGGTGCTGGTCCAATCTGGTAGGGTACAACTGGAGATTTACCTCAGGTTCCTGGTGGACATCCTGCTGGCAGTGTGGCTCAGTGGCAGAATACTCGTCTATCATGCATGAGGCCCTTGGTTCCAGCCCAGCACCAAAAGGAAAAAGAAAAAAAAACTTACGGCTGAAGCAGGAGTGGAAAGAAAAGTTGAAGTTGAGGATTTCTGCATTAGACATCCCATTGTCAGGAGGGTTTTGCACCACTCTGTGGAAGGTTTGGGCTGTGGACTGAAGGAGAGGGAGACATCTGCCTAATGCTCTGAAGGTTTCCTGAAAATGAGGGCCTGACTTCCAGGTAAGTGAAACACTACAAGACAGACAGAGCCAGCGAACTAGCCCTAAGTTAGGAGTGCTCAAGGAACTTCTTTCTTATGTAACCCGCTGGTGTGCTGGGTCTCTCGCAATGACAAATCTACAACCTAATACAGATATGGGTCCACTGTTGCCACCATGATTCCATGAAACACACCATCCTGAAGCTTGGGTTGGAACAACGAACTCACAGGTCCACAGCTGCCTGGTGGCCTTGTCAGGTTGTAGCTCCACCCTGAATGACTGGAGGGCCTGAGGCCTCCCCAGCCTGGTCTAAAACTGCACTTTCACCTCTACTTCATTCCATGACCAAAGCAGAGGATGGGAAATGACATTCCAACCTCCTTGAGACAAGGAATGTCAAAAGGGAAGAGAAACTGGGGCCAATAACCCTATGTGTACAAGCCTTGACTTGCAGATTGTGCAACCTGGTTGGCTCTTTTAGAGGTCACCGGAAATGCAGTGAGGTGAAGGAACTCCCCTCCTCTGCAGACCCAGCCAGCTTCTCTGCAGGATTAGGAGCCTGACAAGGTGAGGATCCGTCCCTTGCTCTCCACACAGCCCACTCCTACTCCCACCCCATCATGTGTCTAGCACCAGGCCCTGCCTGAGCATGACTCAGGAATATGCTGTGTGAATCTCAGATTCTTCCTTCATCCTGCCCATGTGACTCGTTGTGAAATGTAAACTGACTCACTAAAGGTCAGCAGATAGTGGTGGGTATTTGTTCCATAAACTGTAAAGAGCCTGTACCATTTGGAGCTGAGATTTGTACCTGGGTTTGACCCCAAGTCCTGTATCTACTGCCTCTCAGTAAGACCTCCAAGAAGGGCTAAACACATCAGGACAGTGGGATTTCTTCCTCTAGGGATTATTTGAAACTGAAAGAATTCTACTCACCTGAACTATACTAAGAGAAAGGGCTAAGGCCACAAACTGGGGGACATGGTGGCAAATGCCTATAATCCCAACACTTAGGAGACAGGCAGGAGGTCACAAATTTGAGGTCAGTATGGGCAACATAGCAAGAATCTGTCTCAAAACAAAAATGGCTTGGGATGTAACTTAGCTTTCCCTGGACTCAATCCTCAGTACTACCTAAAATAAAATAAAGGCACAAATGATCAGAGAGCCATATGGCTTAAGGACAATTTTAAGCCTGAGATTTACCATCAAATCTGCCTCTGTTCCTCAAAACCCCTTGGCTCCCGTCATCAGGCAAAAGCAAGGCTAACCCTGACTGTTCTGCCTTAATTATTGCCTTCTTGGAAGACTTTGTTTTTTAAAGGAGAACCACTTAAAGAGAACTGTGATTAACCCTGAAGAACATCACAAGCACTGGCACCAGCCACGTGGGTGAAGGGTATATTTTAGGGCAGTGACTCAGGATGAATTTTCCTCAGTACCCAAAAGAGATTGTTCAATGTCAAGATATCTGAGGGCCAGGCTGGTAGAAGTGGAGGGACAGGGAACTAAGGTTGTAGTGAGTTATCTTTATCATAATATGAGGAAAATTCTAGAGCTCATTATAAAAAGTGATTCCCCATGGCTCTCCAGGCTGGTTAAGGAATTGCTTTCATGAATTACAGGATTGTTTCCTTTGTGGGGCTGAAACAGGGTCCCACTATGAACTCAAGCTTCCAATCTTCCTGGCCAGTTTCCTAGTGTGTGCCACACACCTGGCTACAAGAGAATATTTTGTAGCAGTTTTTAAAAAATAAGGTAGTGAGGTGTGGTGATGCACACCTGTAATCCAGCGCTTGTGATCACTGTGAGTTTGAGGCCAGCCTGGGCTACAAAGTGAGTTCAAGATCAGCCTGAACTACATAGCAAGACCTTGTTTCAAAAAAAAAAGACAAAAAATATAAAGTAGACTGAGCTGATCTATCTCCAAGACACACAAATATTGGTAAATGACCAAAGCAAGAAAAAGTACAGTGTGTTATCTGCTATATGTTTTTTGTATGGAACAGTATGACCCAGTAGAGTAGTCACTAGCCACATGTGAGTATTTAAATATAAATGCAAATCAGAGTGGTGGGATGCACATAATTCCAGCACTTGGAAGGCTAAAGCAGGAAGAACACAAGCTGAAGTCCAGCCTGAGCAATTTGGCAAGTCCCTGTCTCAAAATAAAAAAAGACTAGCGATTCGTAAGGTCTTGAAGTCCTGTATCACTTATACTGGCTTATTTTGATTAGTTTTGTTGTTTTATTTTCCTTGGTTTTATCCTCTTTAAAATAAAAACAAAAGGCTAGGGATGTAGTTCAGTGGTAAAGTGCCCTTGAGTTTAACCCTTAGTACTGAAAAAAATTTAAAGAAAAAATACAAATTGGGAATCAGAAATCCACATAAGTGTTGACAGTAGCAGGACAGTGATCTCCAGGAAATTACTTTGTAATCTGTCTAAAACAAAATAAGCTAATACATATCATTATTTCACATTTAATTCTTTTTCATGCTAAAGCTTTTTAGCTCCTGCCAACCTCTCTCTGCTCACAGAAGCTCACAGGCATAAAGAGAATTAGTAAGTACCAGGGAAACATTAAAGAAAAAATTGACCAGCCATCATGTTCTCGTTCTCATTCTCATTCTCTCTCTCTCTTTCTCTCTTTCTCTCTCTCTCCCCTCTCCCTCTCCCTCTGTGTATTTATGATTTGATTCCATGTGAGTAGTCAGTAGCCATACTTCCTGTTGGTAAAGATGTTCCCAGTTCTAAAACAGGAATAAATGGTCTGATTGTTTGGACATGTCCAGGAAAATGAAAGAGTGGTGAACAGGAGAAAAATAGCCTCTCTGAGATTTGGTGTCCAGACACTGTAATACAGCAATGTGAGGAAGAAAAAAAGGAGGAAAGTGGGTCTTTTGGGCCAGCAAGTATCTGAAGTGAGAATTAAAGCCCACTGCAAGAATGAAGAGAGAGAACTCAATGCAGAAGAAGGTGGTGGCAAGCACCACTTTCTCCCTGAGCCCTGACTCAGTGGCACAGGAGGAACAGTTCAAACCTACAGATTCACAGTGAATGTTGGTGACTCCAGAGGCCTCCAAAGAGAAATGAACCAGTGGAACAGAGCAGTGGATGCAGCAGACTGTAATGGATGGTGAGTTATTTAGGTTCAGACACCCCCAGGAGAGGGCCAGTAACCATCTTGGAAAGGGGCCAACTGAACTTAGAATTTAGAGCAGCTTGCTGGCTGGCTGCACATAGGGGATCCCAGTGTCAGGGTGAGATGGAACCAAGTAAAAGTTGGCAGGAGGTCAAGGAGCCGAGTTCAAGCTGGTGGGAGGCACACAAAGTATTGCAGACTGCACAAATTGGGTTCCAGCTTCACAGCTAGAACCAGCCTGAA
>RJWM01000966.1:106364-177147 GCA_004363535.1 Dasyprocta punctata
TACTATAACATACCTTGCTATCTTCAAATTAGCTGACCATTCCAACAGGTGTAGTAGGATTGAACCAAAAACAAAACGATACAAAATCAATAAAAACAGAATATAAAATAAAGGAAAAAAAAAGAGAAAAATAATAACGATCAGAGTAAAACAAAATGGTGAGAACCACATTGGGCCTCGAAGATCAGACAGAAGAGAAACCCCCGTGTCTGCAACATTGCCTACTGTTATCATACAGAGACATTCAGGGTGCCGTTCAGGGGCCTGCAAAATCTATGAAAAAACACTAGTGTCTAGTTGCTTTATGTACCTTAGTTGCCATCAATTTAGCCAGACCTCAGAGCCAGCAGCTTGCTTACGGGGGGGGGGCCAGCAGTGGTGATGTCCTTGATTCTGAGCCCGCGCGCCGGTGCCTCGCAGTCCCAGCGAGTTGGGGTCCAGTTGGACCGGTTCTGGTTCTCCTCCGGGGTGGCGGAGCCCCCATCCCAGGAAGGCGGATCAGATCTCCCTTGATGCAAGCTGGCACCGCGTGGTGCCGGCGTGTTGCGGTCCGGTTGGACCGGTTCTGGTTCTCCTCTGGGGTGGCGGAGCCCCTATCCCCGGAAGGCGGATCAGATCTCCCTTGATGCAAGCTGGCGCCGCGTGGTGCCGGCGCGTTGCGGTCCCGTTGTTTGCTCTTCTTTTTATGAGTGTAGAGATTGTTTCTAGTTTTTATTGTTCTATTCTGTTCTTATTTTTATATCTTCCTTCTCTCTTTCCTCCCTTTCTTTTTCACCAGTGTCCCAGAGTTCACATAATCTTTCTCTGTCCTTCAGCCTTGCTGCTAATCTCTACCACTTCTTCTATTTCTGTATTTTCCCCATAACCCTTTTAAATTTTCTCTATTAAGGGTAAAATTATCATATCGAGGGTATATTTACTGTGTACAATTTCCTAGTTTGTTTTAGATTTAAATATAAAACCACCAATATACTTCACACAGTTAAAGGTGGCAAATTAATAGTTACAACAGCTTGTCATTTTCTAAGCTTTGTTTGATGACACTGTAATTGTTGAATTGCTACTTTATCCAAGCTAACATAATTGTTCTAACCAGTTGTTCTTCCTGGTATGCCAGGACTGAGTTTGCCTAAGGGTCATAAACAATACTTAGGCCAGTGCCAAAGAACCAGGGGTTAGACCAAATAGACAGCAACTTACCATCCCAAATAAATTGAAGAGGTGGAATCTTGCAACAAACTCAAAACCCAAAAGCCAGGTACACCTGGAAGATATCTCTGAGACATAGTCATTTACTAAGAATTCTAAACACTATCAATAATTCTACCTGCCATAAGCAATTTACAATCATCAACCCAGCAATTGACCTGAAAAGAAAAAAAGAAAGGAAGGAAGGAACGAAGGAAGGAAGGAAGGAAGGAAGGAAGGAAGGAAGGAAGGAAGGGAGAAAGAAAGAATGAAGGGAGAAAGAAAGAAAGAAGAAAGAAAGAAAGAAAAAGAAAGAAAGAAAGAGTGGGCATTTAAGCAAGATGCAAACCCAGGCTTCCGCCCTGCCAAAGGCAAACCCAGTGAGTAATGAGGTAGGCCACCCACCTGAATTCTCTGAAGTGGAAACAGCAGAAGTAATAAAGCAGATGAATGAGGCTCTAGAAAAAAATCAAATCAGAAATAATCTCTCAGATAACTATAGAGATCATAAAGATAATGAAAGACAGTAAGTGACCTTGGAACAGATACAGATTTTTAAAAACAGAGGAGCTTAGGAAAATGATGGAAACCATGAATGCTCAGCAAAAGAAAGAAATGAAATTAATAAAACAGATTGAAACAGGCATCCAGGTGATTAAAAATGCCACTGAAAGTATATACAACAGAATGAGTCAATATGAGGACAGAATATCACAAGTAGAAGACAGTATTGTGGTTAGTAATCATGAAAAGAAATGTTTCTTAAAAATAGCAAGGAAAGTCTGGGAACCAGTGCCATGCATGGGCCACCGGTGGACTGGAACAGACCCCAGCCTCTCCCCATGGGTCAGTGCCATTCGTGAACCAGGACTGGAGAGAACAAGGCCACACCAGCAAGCAACCCCAGTCTGGGAACCGGCACCATGCACAGACCACCACCAGACTGGAAGGAGATTTGTTAATGCTACACCTGCCCTGGAGGGGTGGTGTCCTTGGTACAATTTAAGGGAGAAAAATAGGCTTGCTCTTGTCCCCTTTTACTATGGCTGCTTTTGCTCTGGCTACTGCCTTAAAGTGTTGCACCAGTGCCATACCACCCTGCCTTGGAACCAGCTGATTATGGACTGAAACCTCCAAAAACTGTAAAATAAATAAACCTTTCCTTCCTTCATTTTGGGTGTCAGGTATTTTGTCCCCACAATGAAAGAAAAGTAAAAGTAACCAAGACAGATGTGACATGCAATTGGATGTCTGTGATGCTTTGTTTTTCACTAACATTGCAGCTCTAGGGCCAGTGGTCTGATCATAGGTTCAGAGAATAGAGGTACACAGTGTGACATCTAGGGGAGATCTCCTTCTGAGGGTTGCAGCCATTGTTGATTCACTATGATCCTGCTTTAGAAGTCCTATATCATTTCCATTGTTTTGTTAGGTTTGGTTTTATTCTCTTATGTTTTGTTTGATTATGTCAAATCCAATGGCAGGAGCAGCTATTTCAAATATAGCAAGATATATTATGATAGCAATTTTGTATTTGCTATTGGCTTATTTTGAAGTCCTTTATTGCATTCATTATTTTGTTTTTATTGTTTCTATTCTATTCTGTTCTGTTTGATTTTACTATGTCTGAAGTTATCTGCAGCTATTTTGAACACATCAAAAGGCATTATGGTAACTATTGTTGATTTCATAATGTTTCAAAGTCTTATATATCTTACACTGGTTTGTTTTGATTGGTTTTATTGTTTTATCCTCTTTAAAATAAAAATTTAAAAAATAGCAAAGGACCATGAAAAATAAAAGCAATGGCTGCTAAATGATACAAAGAAGAATAACATAAGATAGAATAGAGTCAATGAAGAGGTACCTTATCTGTGACAAAGGAAGCAGACAATTTTACTAGAAGATAGATAGCCTCTCTAATAAATGGAGCTGGGAAAACTGGCATTCCACATGCCAAAGACTAAAACTAAACCCTTGTCTATCACCATGCACTAAATTAAAATTGAAATGTATCAAAGTTCTAAATATTAAAACAGAAACACTAAAACTGCTGGAAGATGGAATAGGTAGAACTCAAGACATAAATGTATGCAAAGATTTCAAGAACAAAGCCCCAACTGCACAAGAAATACTACATAGAATTAACAATTGGGACCTCATCTTATTAAAAAGCTTTTTCATGGCAAGACAAATCACCAACAGACTGAAGAGAAACCACAGAGTGGGTTAAAGGTTTAGCTAATTGTTCCTCTGACAAAGGACTAGTATCTAGAATATATAAAGAATATATATTGAAAAAAGTCAGACCCCCCAAATTTAAAGACTCGATTCAAAAGTGGGCATCTGTGGGTCTGCCAGATGGGAGACAGCCCTGCAGCAGGCTTGGCCCAGCCTCAGTGCTGCCACTATGGTTATCCAGACCAAGTGGGCTGAGACCCAGAGCTGGGCCAAGGATGACATCAAGAAGGTGTTGGCAACCATTGAGAAGGTCCAGCAATGAGAGAAGAATGGGTGACGGTGGGTGACATTTCCTTTCATATCTTCAAGTGGGTGTCCATAGTGGACCCCCCACAAAGAGGAACAACAGCAGACAGGTGACAGGGATAACAGATACCATGACTGAGAGAGGTGTAGCAGGGACACAAGTCCCTGAGCAGGTGGTCCTCTCATGCTGAATCTCAATGATGAGGACAGCAAACTGAGTTTCCATTCCGAAGGCTCCATGCAAAAGGGCACTGAGCACAGCCCTGGGGGCACCCCCATCCCAGCCACCATGTGCACCCACTGGACCTCCAGAAGGGGTCACCAAGTAGGCTCAGCCCCCAGTGCCGAGCTGAGAGACAACCTGTGGTCATACCTGCAGGCAGAACTGATAAATGCCCAGTGCTGACCAAGGAGGAGCCTATTCCAGAATTGCTGGAAGCTGAGGCCCCTGAAACTTACCCTGTCTTTGAGTCAGTGTCACCTGTCCCTGAGGCAACCCAGAATGACCCAGAGGACTTGGAGAATGCCTCCTCTCACTCAAGCACATCTGTCCAAATGTCCCTGGCCCCTGAGAAGCCAGCCTGCCTGTCTTGTCATCCCAGGGTCCCCTTTGGCTTTTTACAAATAAAGTCCCTTTTGAAAAAAAATGAGCACCTGAAATGAATATACACTTCTCAGATGAAGAAGTACAATGGCAAATAAATGTACAAAAAATGTTCAGCATCACTGGTCATTCAAGAGATGCAAATTAACACAATGATGAGATTCCATCTCGCTCCAGAAAAAAATGACTATTATCAAGAAATCAACTAACAACAAATGTTGGTGGGGATATGGGGAAAAAGAAACTCTTCTCCACTGTTGGTTGGAGTACATACTAGTGCAACCACTGTGGAAATCAGTGTGGGTATTCCTCCAAAAAAAAACCCTAGGATTAGAAGTTCCATTTGGTCCAGCTATTCATCTTCTTGGTATCTTCCCAAAAGAATTAAAAGCACATACCACAGCAATATAAGCACACTCATGTTTATAGTGTCACAGTTTGTAAGAGCTAAGTCTTGGAAACAGGCTCAGTGACCATCAATCAATGAATGGATAAAGAAGATGTAATGTTTTGATATAATAGGTACTACCCAGTCACAACTACTCAGGATAAACTTGAGATATTTACAGCTCAATGGATGCACCTTGACACCATACTCTTAAGTAAAATAAATTGGACACACATGTAAATATCACATTGTCATTCTGGTGTGAGAAATTGAAACATAAATAAGAACAAAAATGTATAACAGATACTGTAAAATAGGAAGAAATTGTTCAAAAGGAAAGGGAAACTAGGGAGGGGAAGGGGGAAAGGAAAACATGGGAAAATAAGGATAAAATACAAACAAAGCTTTGAACATAAGGACAGGAAGAGGGATTAAAGGGATGGAAGGGAATGGTGGGAGAGAGGTACCAAGATAGATCATCAATAGTTACAAATTCCCTATGATGAACGTGATCATTATGTATATCTAAATTGTACCAATAAACTTAATTAAAAGAAAAAGAAAAGAAATGACAGGAGATAGAACAAACAACAAAAAACCTGTTCACAGAAGCAATGGCAGAAAACTTCCCAAGCAGGGAAAAAAATTGACATACAGATAATTGAGACATACAGAACTTCAATTGGCCATGATAAAAAAAAATCCTACATCAAGGCATATAATAGTCAAGATTCCAAAAATTCAACACAAGAACAGAATTTTAAAAGTTGTTAGAGAAAAGAAAGAAATCGCCTATAAAGGAAAGACCATCAGTGTCACAGCAGACTTCTCAACACAAAGTCTCAAGTCAAGGAGAGTTTGGAGTGAAATATTTCAAGCTCTGACAGAAAACAATCTCCAACCCAAATTGATGTACCCCCACAAAATTGATGGAAAAATAAGATAGTTCCATGAAAAGAACACCTGAAGAAATTCACCACCAAACCAATCCTCCAAAATGTTCTGAAGGATGTTCTAGAAAAAGGAAATGAGGGTTACAACTCCATGAACCCCAACAGAATGAATCCACCATGCAAAGCAAGTAATTAAACAGTGCAGAAAGAAAGGGAACCAATAACAGGAAAATAACATGACAAGAATAAGTCAATGCATATCCTTTATAACTATCAAGGTAAATGGTCTCAATTCACCAGTCAAAAGAAATAGGCAGAATGGATGAAGAAGCAAGATCTGCTGGGTGTGGTGGTGCATGCCTGTCAGGAGGCTGAAGCAGGAGGTTTGCCATAATTTTGAGACCAGCCTAGGCTACAAAGAGAAATCAAGGCCAGCCTGAACTGCATAGGGTAAACCCTTTCTCAAAAAGGAAAAAAAATTAAAAGTAAAAAAAAAAAAGAAGAAGAAGAAGACACAAGATCCAACAATATGCTGCATATGAGAGTAGGGAGTGACTGAAGTTGGAGATTGATCATATGTGTGGAGCTAAAGCAAGGCAAGCCCTGAAAACACAGAAAGCCCAAAGCAAGCTACATAAACAAGCTGTTCCAGCTCTGAGAAGGCAAGGGGTCCAGGCCAACCAGACAAACAAGTTGCTAGGCAGAGGGGTTAAAATTGACATTATCCTCCTGAGTGTATCAATGAATGTGCTACAGTGGTTGAGCAGTTTCTTTTCTCCCATCAGGAGAAAGGGCTCCACCTGACCTCAGCTTTCATCTCTTTTCTTTATCTTCCCATCCTCTCACCGTCCTTCCCCCTGGGAATGTCTAGAGCTGTGCTGGTACATGGAATACAAGAATTGCATGAATTCAAAAAGCAATTCAGGGGCTGGGGATTTAGCTCAGTGACAGAGTGTCCTGAGTTTGATTCCCAATACCAAGAAAAAAAGGTTGACAAAAAGAAATTCATAGACTGAAAGTTAAAGGGTTGAAAACAACACGCCATACAACAGGAACCCAGAAAAAAATCAGGGGTAGCTATTCTATTTGCAGACAAAGTGGATTTCAAGCCAAGACTGATTCAGAGAGACCAAAAATGTTACTACATCCTTATAAAGGGAACAATCCATGAGGAGGAGATAACAACCATAAATATATTTTCACCAAATACTAGCACACCCAACTATATAAAACTATCAGTAATAGACATTAAAAATCTAATAAGCACTAATACAATTGCCATGGGGGACCTCAATACCCTACTGTCACAAATAGGTCAACTAGACAATAAAACTGACAATGAAATATTAGAACTGAACCAAACTTTTGAAAAAGTAGACTTAGTAGATGTTTACAGTGTGTTCTGTTGGGAGCCGTTGAAGCTGGAAAATGACCCACATGTGAACGTACCAAAGTAACAAAGAGCACCTGGGTCAACCACGTGAAAATGCTGCTACAGCACGGAAAAACACAAGGCTCCTAAACAATGCAGGCCTGGTTTGCTAGGCAAGAGTGGTTAAAATTGACGTCATCCTTCCCGGTATATAAACACACAGCATTGGTTGAGAAGTAACTTTCCTCCCATCAGGAGGATAAGGGCTCTACCTGACCCCAGCTTTGTCTCTTTCTTTATTTTTCTCATCCTCTTGAGGTGCTTCACCCCAAGAACCTCAGGAACCACATGGGTCGAGGCATATGGCGCCAGAATATGGATGGGGTAAGAGATTGAGGGCAAGGGGACACTTCTCATGTGCGCCCAACTAGGGGTAGAAGTGAATTGGTATAAGTCAATAGTCGTCACTGGAGTGTATTGATACTGGCTTCATCAGGTGTAAAGCGTGGGGCATTGAAACTCCCTTCTTCTCTAAGGCTAGTTAAAAATGGGCCTGTGAGAAACCCCTTCCTTTTCTACAAAAAAAAAAAAAAAGAAGAGGTATATTGATTATTATGGGACAAACTTATTCAAAAGAATCACAAATGTATAAGGAATTGTTTGTTGCATGCTTGATCCCAGTATTTACATTCCTTCTATGGATCTGGATTATACAGGGTCTTAATAATCATAAGCTTCTTGAGATGACCACGATGGAATTGGCTCCAGGCACTGTTTTAAAATTGAGTCCCCAGCAGGGAAGACAGTGGACTGACAGCCCCCCTGATAACCTCAACTGAGCCACAAGTGGCAACTCCTGCCTTTTTAGCTCAAACAAATTTTGCTGCGTCACAGATTGGAACTTCCACCTGTGAGGGAGTAGAGGCAGTTTCTCCGTCTCCCTTGCAATTGATGTTAAAAGAAGCCAGATGGTTGGGGGAGTACATAGAGGGTTTTCAGCGTGTCTACCCAGTTACTAAACTTCCAATCCCCAATAGTTGGAGACAAATTATAATTACTCAGGTCATCAGTTCACAGCCTAAAGGAAGGAGAAAAAATAAAGCTACTTGTTTTTGTTGTGGGGGGAGGGGCATTTTGCCAAAAGTTGTGTTGCTGCACCTGTAGGGGCAACATGGCCACTCTCTGTCCCTTCAACAAAACCTTTGATTATCTGTCCAGAGTGTAGATGAAGGTATCATTGGGCAACTCGATGTAAATTTAAAACTGATGTGGAAAGCCTTCTTGTTCCAGAAGAAAAACTTCCAGCAGGGCCTGCAACAGCCCTGCCAAAGTGTAGAGGTGCTACAACCCAGACAACTTCCCTGAGATGGCACAGCACTGCTTAGCCTGGCAGGCTTCTAGTGGCTGGGGGGTAATGTGGTCCTGATTTGTGGTTTGCTGGTTATCGTTTCCAAAATACTCTCACAAAAGACAATTTTGAATAACTAATGCAACAACAACTAACCTGTAAAACTTCTAAAAATTCAACATTTGGCTTTCACCAGCTGATAATTGACTGACTCCAGCGTATCACTGTCTCACTATGACTTTGTAGTGAGTCTTGATATATGGTAGTGTAAAGCGCCATTGTTTTTCAAAATTATTTTCTTCAGGGGTACTTGTTTCAAAATCGCGATTAATGTAACTACGTTTATTTAGGTCTTTTTTCCTTTCTTAGGTCAATTTTAGTTTTTGATACACTGATACTACACTGAATTGCTAAATTTCTTCAGTTTGTTTCCAAAAGGAGGAATTGTAAATTTACATACTTTGGAGGAAATGGGAAAACAGTTTAGAACAAGATTAGGTAAAAAAAACCATCACAAATCTTGCTGGACCTCTACAGATTTTAAAGGTTCTTTAACAGGGAAAAACTGCTACTTTCTGCTCCTCTTACTATTTCTCAGGACCCCCAAGCAGGGGAGGGAACCAAACAGCTTCACCAAGCCTGGAGCTAGGCCCAGACAAAAGAGATGAAACAACCTTGCTTGTTTCAGCTGCAAGGGGAAAAATCAAGGTTATGGTCCAATCTACTCAAAACGGTTCAAATCTCCCCAGATTCTTGTTGCTTAATTGGTTATTCTTCCCTTGACAAAAATTGGAAAATATGTAAATAAAGAAAGGGTATCTAAGGGGTTTGAGTCTTCTGATGCTTGTTGGGTTCAACAGATTAAACATGATCACCCTTAGATAAAATTGATAATTAAAGAAAAAAGCATTTGAAGGGCTTTTAGACACAGGAACAAATGCTTCAATTATTGCCCAGCACCATTGGCCTATAGCATGGCCTCTGAATGTGAGAACTACAGGTCTACAGGTGTGAGCAATGTTTCTCAACCTTGTAAAAGTGCTAAATTGATTTAACCTGGAGAGATGCAAAGCATATCTTTACTGTCACACACAAACTGACTTGCTTTTGGGTTACAAACTTATGATCAATTTACAATAGTAGCCACAAGGTTGTGGAGGAGACTTCCTTCAATGGGTCAGAGAGACACCCCAAAAATTGATTTCTAGTCATCAGGGTCTAAAACCATTTCAGAATTTTGCCTTTAAAAATACATATAAGTGGTGTAAAGTACAAAGAACCTCCCCTGGAGGGGCCTGGCCTGGCTTGTGAGGTAGGTCCTGTGCTGCAGAGCTGAGATTTGCAGCCCTGCCTCCCCTGTGCTGAGGAGCAAATTTCCCTGGGGCCTGCCAACCCTTTCAGTGGCTGCCCCACTGGCAGCACTGCAGCACTCGGCCCAGGCCAGAAGGCAGGACATGGTTCAGGAGAAGCGGGACACGGCCCTGGTACACCCAAGCCAACCCGGTTTTTCCCATCACCTACGCACATGCTTTATGCATCAAAAGTTTACACTGCATTATTGCTTGCAACCCCAACAATAGTGGGGCCTCTAGGCCAGAGCAGGAGCACAATCAGTGTGTCTCAACAGCAAGAGACAGCCCAAAGTGCCTAAATACAAAATTCAGGGTTTTTTTCCTCTATACCTTACCACAAAGATTCCTTATAATCTTCAGGTCTAAAACTAGTTAAACGTGCTCACAATTTAAATTTCAAAAAACAAAAGGGGGAGTTCACCTCATAATAGATTTCACTTGGCAATATATACCATTTAAAATTTTAAAATTCTAACAAAGTTGTAACTACTGCAGCAGGAAGATAATGCAATCAAATAAAGGCTAAGAAGAGTCCTTTGGAAAGATCTTCATACTGGGCAATCAAAGCATCCAGTCCAGTGCTAATTTGGGGTTGAGGATATGCTTATGTTTTTCCTGGAAATGCTAAATGGCCTATGTGTGCCAATGTGTGCTGTCCAGCTATATCATGAATCCAAAACCAGAGAAGGAGTTGATTCCACCTCTCAAGAAGCAGATGCTCAGTCCTATGACAGTGATGCCTCGGAGACCACGTCACAACAGATAGAAAAGGATGAAGCTAAAACCAAACTTAATTGACCCAAGATGCCCAGAAGATGGTAACGAACAATAAAACCAGAAGTCTAAGTAGATAAGAGTATCTGCTAAGTCCTATGATAAAAATGTATGTTAATTATAGATAAGATCTTGTCCTTTCCAAATTCTTTTATAAGAGATCTCTGCTAATTGACCTACAATAAATCTGACTAGTCTATTTATAATTACAAATTCTACAATTGTAAAAAAATTAGCATAATTCAATTTGGCTAAAATATATTTGAGTGCATTCTGATTGTGTAAGATGTTTGTCAGTCTTCCTGTGTATCTGTTTGTCTGCTTGTCCAGTCTGTAAGCAGTTATTGGGAGTCAGCTGAGCTAGTGACCATTTACATCTGTGGAACTGAAAGCACAAGTGCCCATACAGGAGTGCCCAAGGGCAAAGAGTGCCTAAGAAATGCCCTGAGGGCACAGGGTGCTGGAGATGACAGGTGTTCCAACCCCAAGGACGTGGGGTGCAAGAAGAGAGCTAGTTCAGCAAAGGGGCATGATACAAATGTATAAATAGCCCCCAGGAACTTAGAGAGTTCTTGTGGACACAAACAACTCTGTGTTTGTTTCTATGTCTGTTCGAATCTGTACAGATTGTCTGTCAATGTTTGCCCATTTGTCCATTTTGTAAACAGCTGTTCCTTTTATTTTGAGCTCAACAATTTGTTTTTTCCTTTTTTTTTTTCATTCTTGGATCATTTAATCAAAGTTTAATGGATAAAAGCTAGGAGTTTGGCTCAGTGGCTTAAGCACTTGCTTGGCAGATGTGAGGTGGTGAGTTCAATTCCCAGTACCAACAAAACAAAACAAAACAAGTATTGTTTATCATAACTTGAGAGTCTCTCATTGTTCAAAAATAATATGTTAAATGTTATAATTGGATTCTTGACAAGATGGTGGAATGGTAAACAGCAGGGTAAGGGGCCTCCCTGAAAGATACTGTCCAGATGCTGGAATATAGCACCATGGGGAAGACAAGAAGGAAGGAGGCGGGTCCTCTGGACCAGGAAGAATCTAAAGCAAGAATTGAAGCCCACAGAAAGAGTGGAAAGAGGCACTTAGACAAGGAGGGCAGTGGCTGATGGCACCTCTGCCTGGAGCCGAACCCACTCTGTGGGTTGCTGGAACCTGGGGATGCAAGGTCAGAGTGCTGCAGCTGCTGCCACAGTGATGACCCTGGAGGGCTCTGCCCAGAAAGGCGGCATCACAGGAGATTGGCGGTGGACAGGGGGAGCAGACCTGGAAGACTGGACTGGCCGATGGTGAGCAGACCCCAAACCCCCGCGAGGAAGAGTGCAGGACTGGTGGCCATTTTGGGGCTAGAGCCACTCCTAGTTGGGCACAGTACCTTGGAGGTTGCTCCAACCAAGCCCCAGAGGGTCCTGATGGGTGACCAGCTCACTCTGGAGACTCTGGCTCCACACACGCTCTAGGGGTGATAGTGGAAGATTTGTGGATAACTGGCCCAGGTTCCCAGGTGGCAGCCCCACCCCCACGCACTGTGCCAGACATTGGGGAGCTGAAGTGGGCTGGGGAAAGGCAGTGGACAGTGCTGTAACAGTGCACCCAGTGGTAACCATCAGATATCCACAATCAGCACTGGCTAGAAGAACCAGTCTAACCTTAAGAAATTACAGACAATGTGACAAATACCAAAATCCCTGGTACACACTTGTCCAGAACAACCCAGGAATATGTCAAGACAAAGAAGCAAAAGGCAGTCTCTGGCCTCCGATTCAAGCAGAACAAACCCAGGAGAAGCAAATGCAGAAGAAGTCAGGAGTCCCACAACTAAAGTCTCTGAAGTGATGACAACTGAAGTAAAGAAACAACCTCATGAGGCTATAAAAGAAATTAGAACAGAAATACTAACTCAACTAAAAGAAGAAATGAAAAACATAATAAAAGAATTGCTAGACATCTCTAAAGCAGACATAGATGAAAAAATGGAGCATAGGAAAATTAGGGAAACCTGGAATGAAAAATACAAAAAAGATTTAGAATACGTGAAACAGATTCAAAGAGATTATCAGGAAATCAAAAACTAATGAAAGTTGGCAAAACCACCTGAAGGAAACTAAAGATAGACTTTCAAACCTTGAAGATAGGTTTGCAGCTTGTGATTGTGAAAGGAAATATCTCTTAAAAATAACAAGAAATCTGGAAGTAACAATACAACAGCTACAAGACAACCCAAAGAAACATAACTTAAAAATAAAAGGTGTGAGTGAAAAAACAGGGGTCAATACAAATCAAATTAAAGGCCATTTACAGAAATAATTTCAGAAAACTTTCCAAGCATGGGAACAGGAAGTGACTTTCAGGTGAGTGAAGCATATAGAACTCCAGCTAAACATAACCAAAATATACCTACACCCACACATATAATAATCAAGATCCCAGAAATTCAACACAAAAACAGAATATTAAAAGCTATCAGAGTGAAAAAAAAGATCACCTACAAAGGAAAACCCATCAGAATCATGACAGACTTCTCAACACAAACCATCAGGTCAAGAAGAGCTTCGAGTGAAGTATTTCAAGTCCTGAAAGAAAACAACTTCCAACCCAGATTGATGTACCCTGCAAAACTAACTTTCAAAAATAACAGAGAAACAAGATACTTCCATGACAAAGAACAACTAAAGGAATTTATGACAACCAAGCCAACCCTACAAAGAATACTGAAGGACATTTTAGAGAGAGATAAAAAACGTCCACAGCTCCAGAAACAGTGGCAGAGGGATATCACCAAGCTGGGCAGACAACTGAATAATCCATCATCGGGATTTGAGTCCAGTATTGTTTTCAATGAGCTCTTTCTTTTGATCTTATTCTATCTCAACCTGCCTAATTTTATTATATATGATGACATAGACAGCTATTTCAAAAATAACAAAATATATTAGGGAAATCTTTATTGATATTTGATCACTTTGCTTTGAAACCCTGTGTCTTAGTTACTTTTTGCTCATTGCCGAGACAAAATACCAGATGCCCAAAATTAGGGAAGGAAAGGTTTATTTCTTACAGTTTCTAGGGAGTTTCAGTCCACACTTAGTTGGCTCCAAGTCAGCATGGCATGGCGGGGCTGCTGTTCATGGTGGGCGCAAGCCACAAGCACACTGGCGAGACAGCAGAAGCGCAAGAGGAAGACCCGCCTCATTTACACTATATGTCAGCTCCACCCCTGGGCGGGTACAGCACTCACATTGTCAATCCCAGCACAAGACAACAAACCGAACACAAGCAAGTGTCAGACTTAGCCCCATCAAAAGTATATGAGGACTTGGGGGGACATAGCATACCCAATACACCCTGTATTGCTTTCATTGTTCTGTTCTGAGTGATTTTAACCTATTTTGGTTTGTTTGATTGTATTATAACAGATGATATAGGCAACTGCTTAGAAGATAATATGAGGTATTATAGAAATCAACGTTGTATTACTATGTATTGCTTCCATTGTTTTATTTTTTATTGGTTTTATTCTATACTATTTTGTTTGATTATATTAGGCTCGATGGTATGGGCAGTCATTTTGAAGATAACAAGAGGTATTACAAGGGGAAAGGAGGAAAGAAGGAAGGGAAAAGAAAAAAGACATAGATTTATATGTGGGTATACATAAGATGGTTAAAATGACTATACTACTAAATGCATTAATTATGGAGAGAGAACAGTTGATACTCATATGATTAGATCAATTTTACATGTCTATATCTGTCAATCTGAGCAACCCCTTTGAAGGTAACGATACACAATGTTACAACCACTGTCAAATTCCAATCTTCTCATTTTATAAACCTACACAGTACCAGATTTGTTGTTGTTGCTTGTAGGTCCCTTTTGCTTTTTGTTTCTCTTTTCTGTGACCATTGTTTGTTTGTTTGTTTGTTTTTTGGTGTTATTCTGAACTATTTTGTTTGATTATATTAGGCCTGATGATATGGGCAGTTATTTTAAAGACAACAGGGGTATTCTAAGGGGAAAGGAGGAAAGAAGGAAGGGAAAAGGAAAAAAGATATAAATTTATAAATAGGTATACATAAGATAGTTAAAATGGCTATATTACTAGATGCATTAGCTATTGAAGAAGAACAGTTAATACTCATATGATTAGATCAATTTTACATGTCTATATCTGTTAATCTGAACAACCCTTTTGAAGGTAATGATATGCAATATTACAATACTGTCAAATTCCAGTCATCTCATTTTGTAAACATATAATGTTATCATATCGAATTTGTTGTTGTTGTCTCTTTTGCTTTTTGTTTCTCTTTTCTGTGTCCATTTTCTCTTAAATAAAAAAATAAATGTTATAATTGGAGTTGTCTTAAGTAAAAAAAAATATTATTAAGATGATCATTAAACAAAATCCCTTGGGGTGAGGGGGGATTACTGGACAGGACTTTGATAAATAAGAAAGTCGCCACCTAGTAACATTTTTAACCAGTTCTTGTTCATTGATTGGAGGCCCCAGTGATCTCCATAGCCTTAAGGGAGACACCCCAACTAAAGTTATATAAAATATTATTCTAATATGTTCACATTGGTCATCATCAAAAGAAATAATACAATAAGATTTTTTATTTAAAATGCCCATACAAAGGCTTCATATGGTTATGAAAGATTGTTATTAGCCTCATCGTGTATTTATGTATTCATGCCTCCAGAAGTACAGGTCTTCAAAAATGTAAAACAGATTGTTCATGGTGACAAACTTTTGTTTCAGATTCAGACCTCTATCTTTAACAAAAACTTGTGAGATATACATCCCACTAAAGGTCAACAAGTTAGGTAAAAGCTTTATGTATTGGATAAGGACAATTGACCATAAAGGGGGTGTCTTATGTTTTTAAAAAATGCAAATTCAAGTGTGTTAAAAATGTGATCGTAATTGTCATGTTACAACATTGGGTATGGCTTTGTTTTCTAATTTTCTGTGTAGAATATGTAACAGTTTGTTAGCATTGTACAGGTATTCAAACGTTAGAACATCAATGGTTGTTAAAAAATAATGGTTCTACTCGAGAGGCTGAGGTAGGTGGAGCGTTGTGAGTTCAAGGCCGGCTTGGGCTACAACGTGAGCTTAAGGCCGGCCTGAGCTACATAGTGCGACCCTGCCTCAAAAAACCGGGGCCGGGGGTTTGGCTCAGTACCTTAAGCACCTGCCCTGGCAGGCGCAAGGTTGTGAGTTCAATCCCCGGTGCCACAAAAAAATAATAATAATGGTTCTATTTTATGTTCTAAGATGTTTAATATTTAGATAAGATGATAATGTCATCCTTACTGCCTCTATTACATTGTACTGTTAACAATCTTTTCTTCTGGATGTTCAACAACTGAGGTTTAGAGACCAACAATTGGAGAGATAGAAGGGCTAAGAGGAGAGCCAATATTTTGGCCCTAGCCCTCCAAGGTCAATGGGGACCCAGGACATTAGAGATCCTCTGCTGTGACATCCAATACTCAGTGAGTCCCTGGTCTTCTGATCAAGGAGACTATGAGCCCACAGAGGAAAGTGATCATTGGTATGTGGTGTGTCTAAGGAGAGTCACCAGGAGAAAAAATCTCCCAGGCTTTCACAGAAAGCAACTTGGTCAAGCAATGGCTGTGACTTATCTGAATGGCTGACGCTGGCAAGAACTAAGAGGTGCTATGCCTAGTTCTAAGGCATTTCTTGAGGAGACTTAACTGACCTTAATAGATAAAAAATAAAAATTGATTGTTTTTAAAACAGGTCTCACCTTAACTTGGTCTTAAATATCCTGCAGAAAACATACAACTACTAGAGGTATATAAAACAATGATAAAGTAATATGTTATAAAAGAAACTCAAATCACTAATATCTTCTGACAATTGCCAGCTACACTGGTAGCTGACTACGGTTATGGATTAATGGACTGCACAGGGTTTCAATTGTGGACTATAGGGAATTAAAATCTTTGGACTGCACTTAAAAAGATCTTCTTCAGAGCTGCCCAACACAGTTCCTCCAGCTTCAACTGACCACCCACCCTGTGCAACAATAAAACAAAAAAGATGGGTATGTTGGGAGCCATTGAAGCTGGAAAATGACCCACATGTGAACTTACCAAAGTAACAAAGAGCACTTGGGTCAACCACGTGAAAATGCTGCTACAGCTCAGAAAAACACAAGGCTCCTAAACAATCCAGGCCTGGGTTGCTAGGCAGAGTGGCTGAAATTGATGTCATCCTTCCCTATATAAATAAACATGCAGCATTGGTTGAGAAGTACATTTCCTCCCATTAGGAGGATAAGGGCTCCACCTGACCCCAGCTTTGTCTCTTTCTTTATTGGTTTTTTGGTTGTTTTGTTTTGCTTTGTTTTTTTGGCAGCACCAGGGATCAAACTCACAACCTCATGCCTGCCAGACAGGCACTTAAGCAGCTGAGCCAAACTCCCGGCCCTAGTTTTTTGAGGCAGGGTCGCACTATGTAGCTCAGGCCAGCCTTGCGCTCGCATTGTAGCCCAAGCTGGCCTCAAACTCACAACGCTCCTCCTACCTCAGCCTCCTGAGTGCTGGGATTAAAGGCGTGCACCACCACGCCTGGCTCTTTATTTTTCTCATTCTGTTGTGGTCCTTCACCCCAAGAACCTCAGGAGCTGCATGGGTCGCGGCAGTGTTCCACTCCACAACATCAAAATACACATTCTTCTCAGCTGCACAGTGGATATCCTCCAAAATAGATCACATACTAGCTCATACAACATGCTTAAGTAAATGCAACAAAATTGAACTTATTCCATTCATAGTATCAGATAATGGTGCCATGAAATTGGAAATCAATGGCAATAGAAGCTACAAAAAGTTCTTAAACACATAGAAGTTAAATAACATCCTCCTGCACAACCAATGGGTACAGATGAAATTTAGAAAGAAATTAGTCTCTAAATTAAACTATAATGGCAATACAAGATGCCATAACTTAATGCACGCAATGAGGGCAGCCCCACAAGGGAAATTTGTAGCAGTGAATATCCTTATCAGGAAAACAGAGTGAACTCAAATAATCTAATGTTGAACCTCAAGCTTCTAAAAAATAGGATCAAGTCAAGCCCAAAGCTCACACAAGGGAGGAAATTGTAAAGATCAGAGCAGAAATGAATGCAATGAAGACTTTAAAAAAATACAAAGAATCAATGAATTGAAGAGTTGATCCTTTGAAAGATTAAATAAAATCAACAAATCCTTAGCTAACCTTATCAAAAAAGGAAAAAGATTCAAATTCATGCAATAAGGAATGAAAAGGGTGAAATCATAACAGATTCTGCAGAAATCCAGAAGATCATCAATACTTACTTCAAGAACCTGTATTTTAATACAATGGAAATCAGTAGAAACAGACAGATTCCTAGATATGTGTGAATTACCAAAGCTGAATCAAGAAGATATAAGCATTCTACACTACCCAATATTAGTCAATGAAGTTGAAGATATAATTAAAAACCTACCAACAAAGAAAAGGCAGAGCCTTGATGGATTCACTGCTGAATTCTACAAGAAATTTAGAGAAGACCTAATGCTGCTACTCTTCAAACTCTTTAATGAAGTTGAAAAGCAGTACTCCCAAATTCATTCCTGGAAGCATTACCCTGACACCAAAACCAGAGAAGGACCCAGTGAAGAAAAAGAACTATGTGCTAATCCGTCTAATGAACTGCCACGACCCATATGGCTCCTGAGGTTCTTGGGGTGAAGGACTGAGAGAGGATGAGAAAATAAAGAAAAGACAAAGCTGGGGTCAAGTGGAGCCCTTTCTCTCCTGATGGGAGGAAAGGTACTGCTCAACCAATGCAGCATGCTTATTTATATACTAGGAAGAATAATGACAACTTCAGCCCCTATGCCTACCAACCCATTGCTTGGAATATCTAGGAGCTTGGTGATTTTCTGAGCTGTAGCAAATTCTTCAGGTGGCTGACCCAGGCACTTTTTGTTTTTTTGGTAGGGTCATGGATGGGTCACACCCCAGGTCAAGTTCCAGCTTCAAAGGCTCCCAACAATGAACATAGACACAAAAATCCTCAGTAAAACATTAGAAAATAGAATACAGCATGTCATCAAGAAGATTATGCATAATGACCAAGTAAGATTGTCCTAGAGATGCAGGGTCAGTTCAACATATGCAAAACCAACAAATGCAATACACCATATAAACAGAGTCAAGGACAAAAGCTGTATGATCATCTCAGTAGATGCAGAAAAAGCATTTGACAAAGTCCAACACACATTTGTGATTTAAAAAAAGCCTACAGAAAATTGGAATATATGATCTTTATCTTAATCTGGTAAAAGCCATCTATGACAAACCAACAACCAACATCATTCTAAATGGAAAAAAACTGAAATCTTTCACTCTAAAATCAGGAATGAGACAAGAATGTCCACTGTCACCACTCTTATTTAATATAGTTCTGGAAACTTTAGCCAGAGCAATTAGACAAGAGAAAAAAATTAACAGACGAAGGGTAGGAAAGGAAGAATTTAGACTGTCATTACTTGTGGGTGACATGATACTCCACATAGAAGATCCCAAAAACTCCATCAAAAGACTTGTAGATTTAATAACCAAATTCAGTAGCATAGCTGGACACAAAGTCAACACTCAAAAATCAATACCATTGCTGTATACAAATAACAAATTCATTGAGAGAAAAATCAGGGAAATCACACCTTTCACAATAGCATCCAGCCGGGCGTGGTGGTGCACGTCTTTAATCCCAGCACTTGGGAGGCCGAGGTAGGAGGAGCGTTGTGAGTTCGAGGCTGGCTTGGGCTACAACATGAGCGCAAGGCTGGCCTGAGCTACATAGTGCAACCCTGTCTCAAAAAACTGAGGCCAGGAGTTTGGCTCAGTGGCTTCAGCGCCTGCCTGGCAGGCGCAAAGTTGTGAGTTTGATCCTTGCTGCCACAAAACAAAACAAAACAAAACAAAAACACACACACACAATAGCATCCAATAAAAATGAAATACCTAGGAATCTAATGAAGGAAGTAAAAGACCTCTGCATTGAAAAACACAGTGCTCTGAAAAAGGAGATCAAAGAGGATATCAGAAAATGGAAAAATATTCCTTGCTCTTCAGAGGAAGAACCAATACAGTGAAAATGGCCATACTTTCAAAGGTGTTGTTCATGTTTAATGCAACCCTGATAAAAATATCAATAGCATATCTCACAGAAATAGAGAGAACAATCCTAAAATTCATTTGGAACCAGAAGAGACCTAGAACAGCAAAGGCAATTCTGGGCAACAAAAGCAAGGTAGAGGGCATCACAATCTCTGATTTAAAATGATACTACAAAACTACTGTGATAAAAAAAAAAAACAGTATTGTACTGGCAAGATAAAAAAAAGATCCAAGGATCAATGGAACAGATTAAAAGATGCAGAAACAACTCCAAACACACTCATCCACCTTATCATTGATAAAGAGGTTGAACATGTTCACTGGAAGAAAGATAGCTTCTTTAATAAATTTTGCTGGGAAAACTGGATTTCCATACACCAAAGATTAAAACTAGACCCATATTACTCACCATGCACTAAACTAAAATCAAAATTGATCAAAGATCTAAATATTTTTTTCTCTTTTTTCCAAATCCATTTTACTTCAAGAAGAAAAAGAAAAAAACTAAAATGAAATTTCAAAACATGTCAATCAGGGGGCTACAAAGATGTATACATTGTACATTGTCATTCCCAAATCATTCACCCAGAGCACAAAACATCTGCATTCAATTGTCTAAATAATACCAGCACAGACCCTTTTCTTCAGTGAACTCAGAGGAAACAGAAGTATAAGTATCTTAACTATTTTTATATACATATATGTATACATACACATATACATATGTTGTTTCAGCTTCTCACACTAATGAGACAATATGATGTTTACACATGTGTGCCTTGTTTATTTTACTAATCAGTATGGTCTCAAGTTGCATCCATTTACTTATAAAAGTCTCCAGGTTATCTTTCTTTATGGCTGAGTAGTACTCCATTGTATAAAAATGCATCCTTTTTATCCATCCCTCAGTTAACGGGCAGTATGTTGTTTCTAAGCTCTGGCTATTACAGATTGTGCTTCTATAAACATGAGTGTGTGTATATCACTGTGGTATGAAGTTTTTAATTCTTTTGGGAAGATACTCAGAAGGGGAATAGCTGGGCTGGATGGGACCTCTAGTCCTAGTTTTTTGAGGAATCTCCACACTGATTTCTACAGTGGTTGCACCAGTCTGCATTCCTACCAATAGTGAAAAAGGGTTCCTTTTTCCCCACAGCCCCTCCAGCATTTCTTATTGCTTGATTTCTTGATACTAGCCATTCTTTCTGGGGTGAGGTGGAATCTCAGTGTTGTTTTCATTTGCATCTCTCGAATGATCAGTGATGTTGAACATTTTTTCACATATTTATTTGGTGTTGGTATTTCTTCATCTGAGATGTGTATATTCATCTCAGATGCCCATTTTTGAATTGGGTCTTTAAATATGGAAGGACTGATTTTTTTTTAGTTCTGAATATGTTCTTGATAGTAATCCTTTGTCTGAGGTACAGCTGGCAAACATTTTCTCCCACATTGTGGGTTGTCTCTTCACTCTGTTGGTGGTTTCTCTTGCTGTGGAAAAGCTTTTCAGTAGGATGAGGTTCCAGTTGTTGATTCTTTATGATAGTTTCTGTGCAATCAGTGTTTTGTTCACAAAGTCTTTGCCTACACCAATGTCTTCAAGAGTTTTACCTACTCTATCTTCCAGAAGATTTAATGTTTCTGTTTTAATATTAAGATCTTTGATCCATTCTCATTTTAGCTTAGTGCATTGTGGACGATATGAGTTAAGTTTTAATCTTTGGCATGTGTAGTGTCAGCTTTTCCAGCACCATTTTAAAAGAGGCTATTTTTCTTCCAGTGAATGTGTTTGGCACCTTTGTCAAAGATAAGGTGGCTTAGTGTGTCTGGAATTGTTTTTGCATCTTCTAATCTATTCCATTGATATTTGGATCTTTTTTTTTTTTGTTTGTTTTGTTTTTGTTTGCCAGTACCACACTGTTTTTATTACAATAGCTTTATAGTATAATTTCAAGTCAGAGATTGTGATGACCCCTGCCTTGTCTTTGTTGCCCAGGATCACCTTTGCTATTCCAGGTCTCTTCTGGTTCCAAATGAATTTTAGGATTGTTTTCTCTAATTCTGTGAGATATGCTATTGGAACTTTGATTGGGATTGCACTGAATCTGTGTAACACTTTTGGAAGTATGGCCATTTTCACTATATTAGTTCTTCCTACCCAAGAGCACGGAATATCTCTCTATTTTCTAATATCCTCTTCAATCTCCCTTTTCAGAATACTATATTTTTCAATATAAAGGTCTTTTACATCCTTTGTTAGCTTTACTACTAGGTATTTCTTTTGGGGGGGGATGCTACTGTAAAAGGTGTTGATTCCCTAATTTCTCTCTCAGTGAGATTGTTATTCGTGTACAAAATGCTATTGATTTTTGAGTAGTGACATTGTAACCAGCTACATTACTGAATTTGGTTATTAAATCTAGTAGCCTTTTGGTGGAGTTTTTAGGGTTCGAAGTAGAGTATCATGTCATCTGCAAATAACAATAGTTTAACTTCTTCCTTTCCCATCATTATTCCTTTTATTTCTTTCTCTTGTCAAATTGCTCCAGCTAAAGTTTCCAGGACTATGCTGAATAAGAGTGGAGACAGTGGACATCCTTGTCTTGTTCCTGATTTTAGAAAGAAAGCTTTCAGTTTTTGTCCATTTAGTATGATGTTGGCTGTTGGTTTGTCGTAGATGGCTTTTGTCAGATTGAGATAAAGTCCATCTATTCCAATTTTCTGTAGAGTTTTAATCATGAATGGGTGCTGGACTTTGTCAAAAGATTTTTCTGCATCTATTGAGATGATCACATGATTTTTGTCCTTGGTTCTGTTAATACGGTATATTACATTTATGGATTTATGTATGTTGAACCATTCCTGCATTCCTCGGATGAATCCCACTTGATCATGGTGTACAGTCTTCTTGATGATTTCCTGCAGTCTGTTTGTCAGTATCTTATCAAGGATTTTTGCATCAATATTCATTAGAGAAATTGGCCTGTAACTCTCTTTCTTAGTTGGGTCCTTCTCTGGTTTTGGTATCAGTGTAATGCTTGCTGCCAGGAATGAATTTGAAAGTATTACTTCCCTTTTAATTTCATTAAAGAGTTAGAGAAGTAGTAGTGTACGGTCTTCTCTAAATTTCTTATAGAATTTAGCAGTGAACCTGTCAGGGCCTGGGCTTTTCTTTGTTGACAGGTTTTTAACTACATCTTCTATTTTGTTGATTTTGGATTATTTAGGATTTTTATATCTCTTTTTTTTTTTTTTTTTTTTTTTTTTGCGGCACCGGGGATTGAACTCACAACCTCGTGCCTGCCAGGGCAGGCGCTTAAGGCACTGAGCCAAAGTCCCGGCCCTGGTTTTTTGAGGCAGGGTCGCACTATGTAGCTCAGGCCGGCCTTGTGCTCGCGTTGTAGCCCAAGCCGGCCTCGAACTCACAATGCTCCACTTACCTCAGCCTCCCGAGTGCTGGGATTAAAGGCATGCGCCACCACGCCCGGCTTTTTATATCTTCTTGATTCAGCTTTGGTAATTCATTTGTGTCTAGGAATCTGTCCATTTCTTCTGTATTTTTCATCTTATTAGAATACAGGTTTTTGAAGTAAGGATTGATGATCTGGATTTCTGCAGAATCTGTTGTGATTTTACCCTTTTCATTCTTTTGTCCTAAGGTTGTTTGTTTCTTTGTTTGGTACTGGGGATCAAACTCATGACCTTGCACTTGCCAGGCAGGTATTTGAGCCACTTGAGCCACTGAGCTAAATCCCTGGTCCACCCTTTTCATTCTTAATTCCATGGATTTGAGTCTTTTCTTTCCTTTTTTGATAAGGTTAGCGCTATGGTTTATACATTGTGTCAACTTGAGAAGCCTAGCAGCTTAATTAAGTAACTCAGCAGCTCTACATCCTGGGGTGTAGAGCACAGTTACCTGGTCATTGTTACAATTTGAGAAGGTCAGAAGTTTAACTAAGAGACTCAGCAGGGAGCCAGGGGTCTTACTTGGTAAACACCCTCATCCTGTGCAAAGGAAGGCAAGGATGTTTGTGAATGCTACACCCACCCTGGTGGTGGGGGGGGTGTCCTGTGTACTATATAAGGGAGGACCCCCTTGCTATGGTCCCCCCTTTTACTCTGGCTGCTTTTGCTGGGCTGCTGCCTTGAAGTGTTGTCCCCATGCCATGCCACCCTGCCTTGGAGCCAGCTGATTGTGGACTGAAACCTCCAAAAACTGTAAGCTAAATAAACCTTTCCTTCCCTAGTTTGTGTGTCAGGTGTTTTGTCTCAGCAAGGAGTAAAAAGTAACCAAGACAGTTAGCTAAGGGATTGTCTATTTATTTATTTATTTATTGGTACCAGGGATTGAACTCACGACCTCATGCTTGCCAGGCAGGTTTGTCAATTTTATTTAATTTTTCAAAGAACCAACTCTTCGATTCATTGATTCTTTGTATTGTTTCTTAGCCTCCAGTGTTTTAATTTCTACTCTGATCTTTATAATTTTCTCCCTTGTACAAGCTTTTGACTTAGCCTACTCCTCTTTTTCTAGAAGTTTGCAGTTCAATATTAAGTTATTTATATGGGCTTGCTCTGTTTTCCTGATATGGATATTTACTGATACACATTTCCCTCTTTTTATATTTATTTATTTATTTATTTATTTTGCAGTACCGGGGATCGAACTCACAACCTCGTGCCGCCCAGGCAGGCACTTAGGCCACTGAACCAAACTCCCGGCCCTACTTTTTCAAGGCAGGGTTGAACTACGTAGTTCAGGCCAGTCTTGCTCACATTGTAGTCCAAGCCAGCCTCGAACTCACAACACTCCACCTACCTCAGCCTCCCGAGTGCTGGAACTAAAGGTGTGCACCACCATGCCTGGCCTTCACATTTCCCTCTTAAGACTGCTTTCATTATGTCCCACAAGTTCCAGTATGCTGTATTGGGATTATCATTCAACTGTACAAACTGTCTAATTTCTTCTTTATTTTCATCTGGTTGTTCAGTAGCATGCTATTTAATTTCCATATGTTGATGAAGTTCTTGTGGCTTCCTTTGGCACAGATTTCCAGTTTCATTGCCCTGTGGCCTGATAGTATGCATGGGATAATTTCAATCCCTTTCCATTTACTTAAGCATGTACTATGAGCCTGTATATGTTCTATTTTGGAGAATGTCCTGTGTGCAGCTGAGAAGAATGTGTATTCTGATGTAGGATAGAAGACTCTATAGACATCTACTAAGTCCATTTGTTTGAAAGTTTGATTTAGTTCTAATATTTCACTATTGCTTTTTTGTCTCGTTGATCTGTCTTTTTGTATCGAGATCTCCCAATACAATTGTATTACTTGATTTTTCACATCTGTTAGTAATTGTTTTATATAGCTGGGTGCTCTGGTATTTGTTGCATAAGTATTTATGATTGTTATCTCTTCCTCTCGGGATTTTTCCTTTTACAAGGATGCAGTGACTTTCTTTATCTCTCTTAATCAGTCTTGGCTTGAAATTCACTTTGCCTGCAAATAGAATAACTTTCCCTGCTTTTTTCTGGGTTCCTGTTGCATGGAGTATTGTTTTCCATACTTTAACTTTCAGGCTAGAATTTCTTTTTTATTTAAATTTGTTTCGTGTATGCATCATCCTGCTGAATCTTGCTTCTTGATCCATTCTTGATCCAGTCTGCATCTTTTGATCAGTGAATTGAGACCATTGATGCTTATAACTGATATGTATCGACTTATCCTTGTTATGCTATTTTCCTATTGTTGACTCACCCCTTTTTTTCCCCTCCCTCTAATTATTTGCCATTCCTGGTGTATTCCTTCTGTTGCAGGTCATGGAGCTGTAGTCCTTATTATCTCTTTTTAGAATGTCCTTCAGAACATTTCGGAGTGCTGGTTTGGTGGTAATAAATCTCCTCAGATGTTCTTAGTCATGGAAATATCGTATTTCTCTATCAATTTTTTTTTTCCGGCACCGGGGATTGAACTCACAACCTCGCACCTACCAGGGCAGGCGCTTAAGCCACTGAGCTAAACTCCCAGCCCTGGTTTTTTTTGAGGCAGGGTCGCACTGTGTAGCTCAGGCCGCCCTTGCGCTCGCGTTGTAGCCCAAGCCAGCCTCAGACTCACAACGCTCCGCCTACCTCAGCCTCCCGAGTGCTGGGATTAAAGGCGTGCGCCACCACGCCCGGCTTCCTCTATCAATTTTGAAAGATAGTTTTGTGGAGTACATCAATCTGGGTTGAAAGTTGTTTTCCTTTAGAACTTGGAGTACTTCACTTCTACTTGACTTGAGAGTTTGTGCTGAGAAGGCAGCTGTAATTCTGATGGACTTTCCTTTATAGGTGACTTGTTTCTTTTCTCTAACAGCTTTTAGGATCCTATTCTTGTGTTGAATTTCTGGAATCTTGACTATGATATGCCCGGTTGTAGATTTTTTTGATCATTGCTAATTGGAGTTCTATATGCCTCATTTATCTGTCTGTCAAATTCTTTTTCTCTACCAGTAAAGTTTTCTGTCATGTCTGTGAAAATTTTTTTAATGTCATTTGTGGTATCGCCTGCATTTTCCTTGACTCCAATCAATCTTATGTTATTCTTCTTTGTCTCATCTAGCAGTTGCTAGATTGATATCTCATGGTCCCTTGCTATTTTTGAGAAATTTTTCTTTTTCTGGTCACTAACTGTAAGCCTATCTTCAATATCTGAGATCCTGTCCTTGCATTGGCATAATCTGTTTAGAATACTTTCAGTGGGGTTTTTATTCTCCTGGATATCTGCTTGAATCTACTTTATGGATTCCATTTCTTTCCTGTGCTGAGTTTCCATAATTTTCTTAAGCTTGTCTATTTTTTTGTCTGTGTCTGCTCTAATATCACTAAGCATGGTGTGTATTTTGGTAATCTCTGTAGTTATCTGAGAGATTATTTCTTATTTTATTTTTTCCAGAGCCTCATTCAATTGGTTTGTTGCTACCAATTCAGAGAGAACTTGTGGTGGGCTTTTGGACTGTCCCACCTCATTACCTCCTGGATTTGCCTTTCATGAACTGGATGTCTGAAATTGCATTTTGTTTAAGTATCTTCTCATTTTCTCTCTTTTTTTAGTTTAATTCCTGGGGTGATGCTTGTAAGTTGCCTATGGTGAGTTGCTTTATTGGTAGTACTTAGGACCCTTAGGTGATGATCACTTCTCTGAGGTATCTTTCAGGTGTAGCTGGTTTTTAGGTTTTGTGTCTGTTGGAAGATCTTACCTCCTCAGTTTGTTGGAAATGAGAAGTTGTTGCTTGTTTTGCCTAGACCCTGGTTCTTTGGCACTGTGCCACTGTATTTTCTATGACCCTTAGTTAATTTCAGTCATGGAATACCAGAACTAACAGCCATTTAGAACAATTATGTCAATTTTGGCTAAAATGGTACCAATAGCATCAAACACAGCCTAGAAAACAATAAACTGAGCTAATCCTTAATTTGAAACTTTTAACTATATGAACTGGATTTGTGATTATATAACAAAATGTAAAACAAACCAGATAATTATATGTAATATATAGGTCTGTAATGTGTCAATTTTGCCCTCAAGGGTTAAAATTTAAAATGGCTCAAGGAGAAAATAGAGAAGTGGAAGAAAAGAAAGAAATTAGAAGCAAGATTGGATGACAAAGGGGGATCATACCAACTTGGGAAAATTGGTGTATAAAATGGAAGGAAAAGAGAGATGGAAGCGATAAAAGGAACTGAACAGAACCACATCCACAAAGAGGTTAGGAACCACTTTCTCACTCATATAAAAATAGTGAAAAAAGAAAAAGAAAAACAAACAGTCCACTTCCACAGTTCTCTCTAGTTTCACTAGTAGACAACCTGTGGAGACAGATTCCTGAATCATGCCGATCTATTCCAGCAGACCAGCAGTTGCTTTTTGGCAAGGTAGTAGATAATCTCAGCAGACCTTCCCTGAGACCAGACTCATTGGGCATGCCACAGTCCAAGCAGTTTCCACAGGTCTGCACCCAGCTAGAAGCTGCTAGAGAAAGCTGGCAGAAGTTCTGGGTTCTGAGCTCAGCCAACCCATCTCCAAAATGGCTCCTAGCTAATGGCTCCCTCCCCATGGAAGGACTAAATCCTCTGCACTCACCACAAGCTAGTGCGGGCCTCCACATCTGCTGCTCCCCTCCACTGTCACATCTCTCTGCAGAGGCCTCCAGGGTCACCAGCTGTTACCATCACCATCACCATCACCATGCATCCCCACATTTGAACAGCTCTTCTTGCACAGAGTCCCATCTCAAGGCAAAGGTGCTGCTGGCTACCACTTTCTTCTTTGTTGAAGTTTTTCTTTTCACTCTCTCTGTGGGCTCCAATTTGCACTTCAGATTTTTCCTGGGTCCAGGGGACCCACTTCCTTCCTTCTTGTCTTCCTTACAATGCTATATTCCAATGACTGGATGGTGACTCTCAGAGAGGCTGTTTTGTCTGCTGTTTACCACTCTGCCATCTTCCTGGAAGTCCAAAGGTCTAAATATTAGAACAGAAACACTAAATCTGCTGGAAGAGAGTATAGGTAGAACTCCTGAAGACATAGCTATAAGCAGAGACTTAATGAACAAAACCTGGATTGTATGGGAAATACTACAAAGAGTCAACAACTGGTATCTCATCCTATTAAAAAGCTTGTGCACAACAATAAAAATTATCAATACAATGAAAAGAAAACCTATGTAATGGGAAAAAATTTAGCCAGTTTTTCCTCAGACAAAAGACTAGTACCTAGAATATATAGAGACTTAAAAATCAGACACCCCCTACCAAATTTAAAGATCCCATCCAAAGATGGCCATCCAAGATGAACAGACACTTCTCAGATAAAGCAGTAGAAATGGCAAATAAATATATGAAAAAAAGTTCAACATCGCTGGTCATTAGAGAAATGCAGATTAAAACAACAGTGAAATTCCACGTCACTCCAGAAATAATGGTTATTATGAAGAAATCAACCAAGGCCAGGCATGGTGGTGCAAGCCTGTAATTCCAGCACTCAGGAGGCTGAGGCAGGAGAATGACTGTTTGTTCCAGGCCAGCCTGAACTAGTCAGACCCTGTCTCAAAAAAAGAAAAAACAAATCAATGAATAACAAATACTGGTGGAGACGTGGGGGAAAAGAAACTCTTCTCCATGGTTGGTGAGAGTGTAGACTGGTGCAACCACTGTGAAAATCAGTGTGGAGATTCCTCAGAAAACTAGGATTAGAGGTCCCGCTTGACCCAGCTATTCGCCTTCTTGGTATCTTCCCAAAAGAATTAAAAGCACCATACCACAGCAATATATGCACACCAATGTTTATAGTGGCACAGTTTGTAAGAGCTAAGTCTTGGAAACTGCCCAAATGCCCATCAATCGATGAATGGATAAAAAAATGTGGTGTTTTTATACAATGGAGTACTACTCTACCATAAAGAAGGATAAACTGAAGATATTTCTAGTTAAATGAATGGACCTTGAGACCACACTCTTATGTAAAATAAATTGGACATGCATGTTTAAATACCACATTGTCACTCTGGTGTGAGAAACCAAAAGTGTAAATAAGGACCAAAATGTATGACAGATATTGGAAAATGAGAAGAAAATATTCAAATGAGAAGGAGAACAAGGGAAGGGGATGAGGAAAAAAGGAAGGGACCAGGAAAAAGGAAATAGAAAGGAAAAAATGGAAACAACACTTCTGTAAATAAGAAAAGTAAGAAAGGAGGGGAGGGTAATAGAGAAAAAACCCAAGATATATTATGTACCAGTATAAACTCCCTATGATGAATGTGATCATTATGTATATCTAAAACATACCAGTTTTAAAAAAAAAAAGTGCCCTGTGACCTCACAATCTCCAAGCACTCAGCATCCTGGGCAAGTTTGAGATTTGGTGAAAATAGATAGGAAGGCAGCCGGGCATGGTGGCACACACCTTTAATCCCAGCACTTGGGAGGCTGAGGTAGGTGCAGCATTGTGAGGCTGGCTTGGGCTACAACATAAGCAACATCAGTCTGAACTACATAGTGCGACCCTGCCTCAAAAAAATGGAGCCAGGAGTTTGGCTCAGTGGCTTAAGCATTTGCTTGGCAGGCATGAGGTTGTGAGTTCGCTCCTCAGTACCAGCAAAAAAAAAAAAAAAAAAAAAAAATAGGCAGCTTGGAAGTAACCTGCATCCAAGCCAGTTGAGATGGTAATAGAGTGGAGAGGTTGTGCAACACCAAACTATGCTCTTGCTAAAAGAATGCATACAGACTGAAAGGGGAATGGAAGGTACACATTGTTTCACTCCAAGGGCAATCTCTGCAGCAGTGATTTCTAGACTGTAACTGTAGATCCCTGGAGAGCCAGTGACATCTGAGGCCTATAAATGCATGATTGCACCAAGCACCATTTGCACAGAAAAGAAATCCTGTTTCCCACAAATATAATTATATTAGTAACAGCAATCATATATTGTGTTTTCACATTGTCTTATGTAAATCTCACAGCTACCTGGGAAATAGAGCTTATTCTCTCCCAATTAATAGATGAGGAAACTGAGACTGGGGATAAACGATTTGCACAAATTCAAAAAGATTTGCTGCATCAGCTCATACTGATGGCAAATGCTGAGGGCTTAATGTTGGCTGCATCCACAGGTCCTCATTCTCTTCCTGTCTGATTCTCCTGCGCTTTCCTCTGTAATGGCTTCAGCCATGGGAAAACACTGGCCCCACATCTGCGAGGATGATCATTTGGAATGCTACACTGTTGTTAACTGAGGGAAAAGCCTCTAATTGGTCAGCCATGGTCATGTGCACACTGGAGTAAGGGTCTTAAACTGGTGACTAAAACCCTGAACAGTCGGAGGAAATAGAGGAGGCTCATTCCAAAGTAGAACAGAGAGGTTCTGTTACCAGATTAGAGAGTAAGATGAGGAATGGAGGATTAAAGACCAAAGCTGGAATGAACTAAATTTAAAGGCAAACTCAACAGTGTCATATGTTCATAGATGCTATTGACCTGGAAACCTCACAGGAGCTCATCTGATCCTATAGCATTTTCATGTGATTTTATTACTGTCCAAGTCACATGGCGTCTTGGCTACTTTTCTCTCACTGCTGAGACAAAATACTTGACACCCAAAACAAAGAAAGGAAAGGTCTATTTAGCTTACAGTTTTTGGAGGTTTCAGTCCATACTCAGCTGGTTCCACAGCAGGGTGGTGTGTCACAGGGGTAGCCCTTCATGGCAGCAGCAACTATTTTGTCTCAGCAGCAAGAGAAAAGTAACCAAGACAGAATTTGGTACCAGAGAAGTGGGGTCATTGCTGTGACTGTACCTGACCATATGGCTCAAGGGCCTTTGGGAATAGCTTGTGGGAAGAGTTTGGAAAGGTTAGGAGATGTCACCTAAAACAGTAGAACACCTTAGGCTGCTCTGTATGGGAGATTCTGGTCAGAGCTCAGAAGACCACAAGGCTGATAGAAATCCTACCAGGAGGTTTCTTCTGGAAAGAAGAAACTGGACTCCAGAGGATGTGTGTTAGGGGTTGGCAGAAAGTTTGTCTGCATTTTGCTCATGTCCAGAGACTATCTAAGACTGAGATTAAGGGCAGTGGACTAATTAATCTGGCAGAAGAAATTTCAAGGCAGTCAAATGTTGAGGCAGTGGCATGGTTATTGTTGGGGACTTTTAGTCAGATTTATGCTGAGACTCAAGAGCAAAGAGACCAGGAGGATGATTTAAAATGTTGTGAATTTGGCCAGACAGGAAGTTTCAGTAAAGCTGCAGACTATAAAAATAGAGCTGAAATCTCGATTGCTGAGAAGGAACAGCAAAATAGAAAACATGACCTGGGGGCATCACAGGAGGCAGCCTGTCTCCACCCTTTGCAACCTCAAAACTGCAGAAGTGAGAGACTTTGTTTTGAGGAAAAAGCCACAGAGCACCATGTTCCAGAGTGGCAGCAGAGGCCACACGAGGTTCCAAAATAGCAGTGGCTGCACCGGATTCCAGAATGGCGGTGGCATAGAGAATCTGTTCCTCACAATGATGTTCAGAGTGCCCAGCAATTCAGGCACTTGACCCCTACAGCCAAGAGAGAGGAAAGCCTGACTACTGCTCCAGCTGGCAGTGGACCTTGGCAGCATCCACATGGTGCTGATTTTAAGTACATGCAGAATGCACACGTTCTGAGGTTAAAAAGGCTTCCACACCTCGATTTCAGAAGGTCTGGGAGGCCAGGCAGTGTGCCCCTGAGAGGGCAGTGTGTAAAGCTGTGATGGTGAAGCCAAAGGTGCAATGGAGACCCCAGAAGTTTGGAAAAGCCAGGAATGTGGATCATCGAAGAAAAACTTCAAGTATTAAAGCGAGCTGGCCTAAGAGAGAAGCCATGGGAGCTACCACCACCAGAAGTGCATAGGGGTGGAGTCACTCAAACCCTTTGGAGCTTACAGTTTGCCACAGATTGCCTCAAATGGTGCACATGGAACTACAGGACTTAATGTTTGCCCTGCTGGAGTTTGGACTTGTTTTAGTGCCAATTCTTTGTATTCTTGTCTATACCTCTTGGAATGGCAATGTTTATCTTGTGCAGTGAATGTTGGAAGTGTTTGACTTTGTTTTCATTTGTACAGGGGGTTACGGCTAAGAGTTTGCCATAGATCTCGGAGGAGACTTGGGACTTGGACTTTTCAGCAATGCTGAAATTGTTAGGACTTTAGCAACTCTTAGAGATGGACTAAATGTCTTTTGCATAAAGGATGTGCATGAGTCTGGAAGGCCAGGGGTGGAATGTTGTGGTTTGTGTTTGGGTGTCCTCCCAAAGCCTCATGCAGTCATGGGGGGCAGGTTTTTTGAAGGCAGCTGAATCTAGCATTTGTGATTGGTTCATTGTCTAGTGCTGGGATTGGCAGTGTGAGTGCTGCACCTGCCCAAGGGCAGGTAGCTGGCATAGAGTATAAGCGAGGGAAGGAGGTATGCTCTTCCCTTATTGGCTCTAGTCACCTTTAATACCTGCAGCCGCCATGAACAGCTGTCCTTGTGCCATGCCACCCTGCCTTGGAGCCAGCTAAGTATGAACTGAGACCTTCACCAACTATAAGCTAAATAAACCTTTCCTTTCTTTGTCTTGGGCATCAGGTATTTTGTCCCAGCAATGAGAGAAAAGTAACCAAGACACATAGTAACATGATCCCTTTTTTTCTCTCCAATCTAGAATCTATTTGATAGGCTCATGTGCAAAATATGTGGGAATGTGCAGCATGTGTGTCCATTTGTGCAAGTTTCTCTTCTATCCCTTCTACTCTACCCTAGGACCTGTGCCTTTATACAAAGGATGGTAGACTAAGAGGAAACAGATGAACCTGGTCTTTCAGCGATCAGAACCTAGAAAGTATGAGATCAGATGATAGGGGCTCCTGAAAACCAGACAAGAGATTATTTCAAGAGGTTGCCCTACCACTCCAGCATTGGCTGTAGGCTGTGAAAAACAGTGGAGTAACTGGAAGACATTAAGTGCTTGATTTGGGGACAAGATGCACTGTGCCAAGTCACTGATACTCTGACTGTACCAGTTCTGCTGAGAAATGCTATCCTTTTGCCAAGGTAGTTAGATTTCCCTAGAAAATTCCTAACTTTCCACCTTGTTTAAAATGAGTTATGCCTGTAGTCCTGGCACTTGGGAGGCTGAGGCCAGGGGGATCACCATGAATTCAAGGCCAGCCTGGGCTACACAAGCAAATTCAAGGCCAGTCTGTACTACATAGCAAAATCCTGTCTCAAAAAAACAAAAAACAAAACAAAACAAAATAAATAAATAAATAAATAAAAAATTTCAAAAATGAGTTTCACACCAAGAGTACAGTTTTGTTAACCACATGATGAATTCAGTGGGTAAAATTCAGACCCTCGTGTATGATGAGTAATTAATTGCAAGTACACAACAATAGGTAAGTAAAAGGCAGCTACATTTATTGAAGATCACAGGAAGTTATGCTCAGGGCAGGTCCAAGCTAACAAAAACATGGTATGAACAGAAAAGTGGTGCCAGGGTGACAAGAAAGCAAATGCACTGCCCACAGCACACAGATAAATCAGGCTGTCATAATTTAAAGGATACGCAACTCAGCCCAGGTGCCTCTCCAGCATTTCTGGGTGTGACTGACAGGATGATTGACAGGGTGCAGTGTCATCTCAGAGGGTCTCAATACTCAGGCCTGTCCCAGAATTCACTCTGATCTTAGCTACACACATGGGATGTAGTACATATTCACAAATGCTTAATAAGGTTGGAGTAGGGTGAAGGTGATTGAAGGTCAAGATAGAAGATTCAACAGCGTTTGTGCTCTTGCCTAGTGTCAGAGATTGCTGGGATTTTGTTATGTGATTCTCATGTGGAAGAAGGAATGGCCCTAGGGTGCTGTTTAAAATTAACTGGGTGAACCGGGCATGGTGGCACATGCCTTTAATCCTAGCACTCAGTAGGCTGAGGTAGGAGGAGCGTTGTGAGTTTGAGGCTAGTTTGGGCTACAACTCGAGCACAAGGCCGGCCTGAGCTACATAGTGCGACCCTGCCTCAAAAAACTAGGACTGGAAGTTTGGCATAGTGGCTTAAGCACCTGTCGGGCAGGTGTGAGGTTGTGAGTTCAATCCCCAGTGCCAAAGAAAAAAAATAATAATATAAAATTAAATTAAATGGGTGGGAGTGACTTACTCAACTCCTTTGTTTCTAACGGTACCAGTTTTTCTGTAGCTCACTTACAACCTTCTTGCTGAATAAGCAACTTACTGAACATATGATCCACCTTGCCTAAAATGGAGGAGAGGAGGTTCTCAGCCCAAAGACTTACTGAACCAGTAGCGCCTAAAGGGGGAGAAGAGGCTGTTTAATAGAGTCTTAGGCTAGAGACCCAACTCTGTACATCCCAACTGCCACTCATCCAGTGACACTGAACAAAAAAAATAATGGCTAAAGGCCAGAAAGGAACTTTAGCCAACCCCCAGTGTGTAGCTACATCGGGCAGACAAGAGGATCTGTGTTTTCTTTTCATGTTTTACTGACAAGAGTTCCCAGGTTATATAGACAAGGGAACCAGCAATGTGCATAATCAAGTCTTGGTCAAAAGGTGGTTGGATGATTGCAGTCTTTGGGTTGGTCGGGCTGGCCTGGGGCATAGTTTCAGATTCTTTGCAAGTCTTGTTAGGATCAGATCTGTTGCTCCCAGAATCTAAGGTGATTGACAAAGAGAATGACTCCCAGCAAGAGCAAAGGAAATAGGTGCAAAGCAGAGGCAACGATTCTAAGTTTTAAATCCTGCTATGAGCTACCCATTAGACATTTGAAGGCCATAGTGGAGTGTTTTAAACAAAAACAGCCTCTAACCCTTGTTATAGCGTCACATCCCCAACAGGAGGTTGTACATCGAAAACAGGCATTGCAAAGACAGGAGGAATATCTTCCTGTGCCCAGGGGCCAAGGGAGCAGAGGCAAGTTTACAGCGCCTAAAGCAGGGTCACTGCTAACACCTGTTCCTGGTCCTTCACTGGCTTGGTGGGCTTCTGACATTTTTTACAAATGCAAAGAAACAACTGTGTGGCTAGAAGGCGAAATGAGGGCGTCTGGCTTTGTGCCAGGAGAAGCTGTGAGTTAGACAACGGAAAGCGTCCAAGGGAGCCTCGAGGGCACCACAAGGCAAATGACACAGTGAAAACAGTGTGCTTGCTGGCTCCGAAAACCAGCGGCTCCACCTTGGGCCCAGGCTGTGCCCACTGGGCTACACTGACGTCCTGAGAGGCAAAGGCAGGTCTGGCATTATTGGAGCCGCTCTTAAATGGCCCAAAGTCGGCTGGCAGAGGCTAGGGGACAGCCCCCCAGTCGCACAGATGGTGCCGAGGCAGACTGAGGTAGGGGACCGAGACGCCAGGACCCGGTCAGGCGTGGCACAGAGGAGGTCAAGCGGCACAGAAGAGAGCGCCGGTGCCAGGGCCTGGACACGTACCACGGTTTCAAACACCGCTGCTTCGCACCTCCCCCGGGGTGGCGCCCCCGCTTCCGGGAAGCGCTTGCCCGCCCCTCTCCGCCCCGCGGCTCCTCCGGACCACGTGATTGGTTCGCCGTCTGGAGTGGACCCAGACGCCGAGCCCGCGTGATGGCGTCAGCGTCGCGGAGCCGCTTCCTGTTGTCAGTGGCCGGGAGGCTGAGGGGTTGCTGATGCCGGAGTGCCCGGTCGGGCTCCGGCTCCCTGTGGTGAGTTAGGGCCCCGGGAGGCGAGGAGGGCAGAGCAGGGGCGGCGAGGGCTTGGCGCGATCGGGTGGCGGCCCCCAGCGCTCGCCCGGACCCCAGACCCCGGGTTGCCTGGAAACAGCCTGGCTCGGGAGCCCCCAGCCCTCCCGGCCGGCGCCCTACGCCGTCTGCCCCCTCGGCCCCGACCCCCACGCACCCTCCACCAGTCTTTCCTAAATGCAGCCCTCTTGTAACTCCAGTTCAGCCTTGTCGCAGCCTCGCCCCGGGGCCACATCTCTTTACCTCTCCTTATCTCATCCTCACCCTTCAGCCCCTCTGGCAAGCCTCATGCTCTGCGCAGAGCGTCCCTATGTCCCCTTTTAGGCTTCCCTTTTTCCGGCTGTCACACCTGCTCAGCTCCCCAGTGTCTGCTCATCCCAGAGCATCCTAACCCTGTCCGCCTTGAAGACCTGCCACCAAAATGGGTACCCCGCTGACTGCCCCTCTTCTTAATACCTGTGATCCCAGGCTCTCGGCAGTCTTATGTGCATCTTGTCCTCACAGCCTCGGTCCCCAACTTTCTAGCTCATCATGTATTTCTTTGTGTTCTGCCATCTTGAAAACACCCCATCCCTGAGTTTTTCCTAACCTGCCTTCAACTCTTGCCTCCTCCGTTTTTAATACCCTCTGTCAGTCTCATTACTCCAAGTTTTTCACCTCTGCCGTCCCCATGTAAACTCTTCACCCTAGTCTGTGCCCCTTCTTCCTTTGCCTAGGCTCCCATTCAGCCTGAGAACACAGGTAGCACCGAGCCCCTGCCAACCCCACCAGCTGCCCCTCTGCAGTAGGTCCAGGCACTGGCTCAGAGCTGGGCAGTTAGAGTGGAGCCGGTAGACTGGGGTGCAGCCCCTCAGATGGTAAAGGAGTGTGGTGGAGTCCAGATTCCAGCCCCTAGGCTTAAGTCAAAGGTTTTTCTGGTAGCTGATCCCCTGGACCTGTACCTAGAAATTGTTGTTGTTACCATTCATTTTAAATTGCTTGTGCAGGCTATTAGAATGGTAGATGTCATTCATACCTGGAAGGTGAGAAATGGCTACTCATCCAGCTCACTTCCTTTTGGCTGTGGAGAACCTCAGGGAGTTGCTGCTGTGTGGGGTTGGCAGTGATCACAGAACCATGTTCCTGTGTCGTGTGTCTTGTCCTGGCACTTGTGAAGAATCCTGTCCCAGGGTTTGTTTCTGCCAGAGCTGACTGCAGAGCGGTCTCGGGACACAGAGAGTGTCAGAGCCATGCTACATACTGTGAAGCATAGTGGTGAGTGGACAGACACTGTTGAATTGCCTTCACTTTTTGTAGGTACTGGATCATTGAATTTTAACCATTTAGGTTCCATGAATACAGGAAGTCAGGTTTTCTCATAACTATATCCCCAGCCACAAGGGCAGTTTTGGTTTGGTTTTGTTGTTGTTGTTGTTGTTGTTGTTGTTTTGTTTTGTTTTTGGTACCATGGATCGAACTCACAGCCTTACATTTGCCAGGCAGGCACTTATGCCACTGAGCTAAATCCTCAGCCCCTACAAGGGCAGTTTTAAAGAGCCCAGAGGACCCTTATCTTTGCCACTTTAGTGTCTGCTTTGAAAGATAAATGTGCTTCTATCTTTAGTGTCTCTCTGCTACAATGCAACTATCTGGGTGGATTTCAGCCTTATTAGAAGCTTGGTTTAATGGCAGGAGTTCCACAGAAGCCCCACTGCATCAGAGTGGTGTACCTCAACTTCCGGTCTATGAAATGGACATATCTGCTCTGGACCTTTTTTTTTTTTTTTTTTTTTTTTTTTTTTTTTTTTTTGTGGCACTGGGGATCGAACTCACAGCCTCACGCCTGCCAGACAGGCGCTTAGGCTGTTGAGCCAAACATCCAGCCCTTGGACCTTATTTTTATTTACTCATCAAGTCAATCAATGTGCCAAGCACCGTTCTAGGTACAGTCAGTCCCTGACTTCTGGGAGAATGTTCATAAGTTGGATTTGTTCATAATCCAACAAAGTGAGTCTTACATGGTACACCTGTGAAAATTCACAACTTGAATATGTGTAAGTTGCAGACTCACTGTACTAAAAATGCAGTGGTAAGTTAACTAAAGTTCCTGTTTTCATTATCTGAGTTCACTACTTGTTAGAATCCTGCAGCACCTGGGACAAAAGATAGGGTGATGGGTGCTGTTGGATGGAAGAATGAGAGAAGAAAGATACCTAGCATTCATGACCTCACAGTTCAGCCCTCATCCACTAGTCCCTGGTCTGTGATTCCCTGGGGGGAATCACACACTGGAAGTTTTCATCCTTCATGTTTGATTCAAAGCTATTGCTTAAAAGTCCTCATCCCCCTGTCCCGCAGCCCGCCCCTTTCAGGACCCCTGTCCAGAATCCAGCCTTCTTCAGATGGAAGGGGGTGCTGTTTACTCATGCAGCACTCATGTCTGCCAGATCAGCTGCCTTTCCGAATCAGACAATGACATCGTCATTCCTTTCCAGCTGAAATGACATGACTCATCAATTGGAGCAGCAGCTGGATGGCATCACTGCCAGCCTGTTGTCCCTGACAGCCAGGTACTGCTTCAGGCAGTAGAAGGAAGGCTGTGGGACGTGACTGTGAAATCCCTAAAGAGAAGCTGGTGCTGTTTACTGTTGAACTGAGTGTTCTGAGAGTGGGAAAGCCAGATTGTCCATCTCTTCGTGCTCTGTGGGTCTCCTCTAAGCCATTCTGTGCTTTCTTCCTTGGTCTGTGGAGGAAGTGAAATCAGACATTGTGTATACAGAGGGACAAGCAGTAGAAAGAAGAGCCAGTGGGACAATCCCTTTCCATTGTGAGAACATTTAAGAGAGAAAAACTGAAACATAGGGCCGAGGGAAGGACCTGGGTAGGACTAGAAATCTGACCAGCAAGACAGTGTCTTACTGCAATTAAATGGAGCTTCTGAAGAGTCTGTGAACAATAGTGTGCTGGAGCCAGGTAAGGTGGTGCATGCCTGCAATCCCAGCACTCGGGAGACTGAGGCAGGAGGATTGTTGCAAGTTCAAGACCAGCCTGGTGAGCTCAAGGCCAGCCTGAATTGCATAGTGAGAATCTCGAACACACACACACACACACACACACACAAATAGTGTGCTGGAAATTTTCCCAGCCAAAGACCTGAGATGGTTTTACATGGTGAAAGGAGTGAAGAGAATTCTGTCCCTTACTTGAGGCCTGTTTCTATGGAGCCTTGGTTTCTCCTCTGAAGGAGGCACAGCAGTCTCTCACAGGATCATTCTGAGTAAAAGAGGTTGGAGAGGTTGATGGAAAGAAGCTTGTTTGTTCAGCTGGAAAGCTGGGAAGGGGAAATGAATGCTTACGGTGGGGTAGGCAGATGTGGTGTCAACTTCCCCTACCAGCCTTGCCCCTTAATGCTGCAGAGCGTGCAGAGGGAGTGGCCCACGTTCTTTCTTTGTTCCCTTCAGTGTAGGTCACTTTGGAGCCATGAGTTTGTGGTGTCTGTGAAGAGTACTCTGAGGACAGGAAATGACACCAGTCCCATAGGATAGTGGACTTGGGGTCCGACCCACCAGGTGGAGGGTACAGCACTGATCCAGCAATTCAAAGATCTAGCGCCTCAGTCTGGGCTCACCAATGAGATCTTTTACATCACTGATGGTCGTACTCCTGCCTACCACCAAGCAACTGAGATATATAGGGTGCTTTGGCTTCCTGGTAGGAAAGGTCAAAGTGTCCTGAATTGTGGCTGAACCCCAAAGCCTTTGTTCTGTTTTGTGAATTGTCAAAGGGCTATTGTGTATTCTTCAGCGCATCAGTCACTTTATGGCTTTCCTGACAGTTAGTTTTCAGTAGTATTTACTTGTCTCTTGTCAGCCTGCTCTGACCCCTCCTAGCTTCAGTTTACTTTGAGTTTTTTTTAATGAACTGTTATTTTGCCATAGCACCTACTCTCTAGTAGCCCTTCCTAATGAATAGTCCGTTACTCCCAGCTAATTAACAGGGCTTTAATGGACCCAGGCTATTATTTAGGTAGTTGAGATCTAAGCTCTAGGGTCCTGTCCTTGTAGCTGGTTGGGAAAGGGAAGCTGGCTGGAATGGCCTAAGGGAGAAGGGAGAGGTTTAGGTCCTGGGAATTGTGAACAGGGGCTGGACCCCTGGGCCTTGGCGCCAGAGAATCATGATTGTGCCCACAGTGCTGCACAAGGGTAACACTGCAGGAACCCAACCTCTAGGAGCAGGCACATTGCCAGGAGTGACTGTGTTTGACCACAGCACATCCCTTTTCCTGTCACCCTGAAGCCTAGAGTGTGGGGCTGGTCTCTAGAGGCCCTGAGAACTCCTGATTAAGGGGAGCACAGTGTGATGAAAGCTGAGGCAGTCAGCCAGGGACCACAGCCAGGGGAGGGCTCCACTCCCAAAGAGCACACCTCTCCCTCCCTTCTTGCCTCCCTCCCTTTGCAGGGCCTGACTCCCCGGGCCCTGTTCCTCTCAACAAGCCTCAGGCCAGATTGAACCAGCACAGCAGCTCTACTGAGGGCGCCCCCTCTCCTTGCAAGTCTTGCCTGCAGACTGGCCTCTGTCCCCACACCCCTCCTGAGTCCCCACTGAAGTCCTGGCTCAGGATGGCACTGGCTTTGGAGTCTGGGAGGTGTGGAGGCAGTACCCTATCAGCCATGGTATCTGTCAGGTGGAGATAATAAAATGGGTCTCCTGGGGTGATGAGGCAGAGTATAAATGAAGCAATCTATGTCACATGCCTTGTTTTTGGTTAACTTCTTGGGGCCATAATTCTGAGCAGACACAACTTTAAGCACCCTTTCCTCACACCCTGCTATTGGTGTTGAATCCAGGGCCTTCTCACTGAGCTACATCCCCAGCCCTTTTCATTTTTTATTTTGAGACAAGGTCTTGCTGAGTCACACAGGCTGGGCTCAAACTTGGTGGTCCTCCTCTCTCAGTCTCCCAGAGTGCTGGGATTATAGGCTCTGCCACCACGCCTTTTTTTTTTTTTTTCTTAATTCTCATGCTAGAGGTTTGTATAGCCATGAATGTGCCTGCCTAGGCTAGTTGCTAGGGTGGGGTCTACCCCTCAGGCTCAGGCTCAGATGCCAGCTGTCCTAAGGGGTTTAGCATTAGACTGACTTGCCTGGAAGCTCAGGATCACTGCAAGTTCAAGGCCAGCCTGGGCTACATAGTGAGACCCTGTCTCAAGCTAACAAAAAAGCGTTAGACTGACTTCCAGCTAGTGGCATTCTTTGCTTGTAGATTTGGGTGGCCACATCTACTAGAATAGTGATGGTAAACCTTTCAGAGCTTTCAATGATAATGAACAGCCTGCCACAACATGCCACAGGTTCACAACTGCTGCACTAGGATGACCAGTATGTCCCCTGTTCATACTCTGCACCTAAGAGGTTAGATACCACACTCTGCGTGCCTGGCTGATTAGTGGCAAATTGTGATCAGACTAACGTTGGCCCATTTAGACTCCTCCCTATGCAGTATATGTGAAACCCTCACAGTCCAAAGGAGAAGCAGAAGTGTCTTATGAAGCTTCTGCATTTGGGCTTCCACAGCAAGCTGGCCGTCCCTGAACTGGGACAGGAGTCAGACTGGTGCAGGGTGGGGGCCTCCTGCTTGCTGGTCACCTCCCACTGAGGCTGCACCCTGTACCTCCAGTCAGCCCTTGGTTCCCTAGGCCCATGGAGCTGGGCACTCTGTGTAGCCCTGAGCCTCCTCCACTACAGAGGGCTCCTCACCTCCCTAGGACCGAGCCTCTGGTTTTTCTTTCCTTGCTTCCTTCCTTAAAATCCTCTCTCGGGTTTTACTTTCATGTTGCGCAGAGCCCTCTCGGGTGCAGTTTGAGTGAGCTGGCTGACCGCTGGGAGGGACTGTGGCCGCCACAAGTGGGGAGCATGCTCATCTGGCCACCATCTGTCCCTGCAGGTGTCATGTGAGTCTCGGCGGAGCTGCTCCTGAGTGGAAATGCTCTCAGTGGTTGAAAATGGACTGGACCCCCGGGCCACCATCCCGGTAAGTGGGCAGGGCAGATGGGGTGGGGTCGCAGAGGACAGCCAGGCCTCCCACTGCCCAGAAAGAGGCCTCGGGGGGGAAGGGAAAGCAGGCTGGAGGAGATCCTGCCCTCTCCAGATGGTCTTATTTGGTGTAAAATTGCAGTTTATTTAATAAAACACTGTGAGGGTTTAAGGTATGCTACCTGGAGACAAGGATTTCCATTCAGACCTTCAGCCCTCTGCCCTTAGGCTGTGTGTGGTCACAGTTTGGTCAAAGCATTGATTTGGTCAGAACAGATATTCCTGGGTGCTGGATTGTTGATTCAGTAATTGGGTTAATTGGTAGCTTATGTCTGTCTTTGAACATTGACCATTTTCCAGGTTTTCAAACACAGTTGTTGGTAACTAGTTCACTTGAGTCCCCTCTGCCCTGTGCGGCCTTGGGCTGTCTGGTGCATTCTGGACTGGCTCTGTCAGTTCCTTGAAGAGGGGGAAGGTCAGGTAGGTTTCGGGCTGTCCCTCAGCAGAGTCCTGAGGTGGCCCCTCAAGAAGCCAGGATTTCTTTCCTCCATCTATGGCTCTGTTAATTCCGAGCTTCCTCAGAGGTGTGCCTTCCCCTTCTGGCCACCAGAGGGCGCGGTTCCACCTGTTGCCCTGCTGGCTTTTATACAAAAACCTTTCCCCTCCCTGTGGTCCTCCCCACCCCTCCCAGGCTCTGTGTTTGATGATCTCATTAGTGTGAATTGTCCAGGACAGGCAAATCCAGAGACAAAAATATATTTCTGACTACTGCCACTCCCAGTTTCTCTCTCCTCCAACCCCTGGCAACACTAATACACCGTGTTTCTTTTAAGGGGAGATGAAAATGACCTAAAATTAGTGGTGAATGTTGCACAGTTCTCTGATTTACTAAAAACCACTGAACTTAGCGCTTTAAATGGGTGTCAGTGTTTTAAATGGGTGCATTTGTAGTGTGTGAATTATATCACATTGATTTTTGTAAGTTAATTTTTTAAAATTTAACTTTCCAAAACCAGGTGTGATGGCATATGTCATAATCTCAGCACTTGGGAGGCAGAAGCAGGATTGTGAGTTGGAGCCCACCCTAGGTTTGACAAAAAGAAAAAAAAAATCCTTGTTTGGGATAAGTCAATATAAAAGAATGAACTATTTATCCATAGCACTATCACTCAATTCAACCAGTTTTTGTGCAGTCATTTCTAACTCTTTTCCAAACACATAATGTTGACATATTACGATTGAATAATTTTACTCTTTAATCACAAAGGACTTTATATACATTTTGTAATGTGTTCATTTAACCGGAGTTTACAGTTTGAGTGCTTCCATGTGCCTAATATGGAAGTTGTTTGAGGATACATGGATAAATTTAAAAAACTAGCCTGAGTTGTACACTGTGGTGCAAGGCTATCATCCCAGCTACTTGAGTGACTGAGACAAAAGGATCACAAATTCCAGGTCAACCTTTGCAAGTTAGCCAGACCTTGTCTCAAAAATAAAAATGGACTAGGAATATACTCAGTACTCCTGGGTTCCGTCCTCCATTGAGGTGGATAGTTTGTTCTGCCTTTAGAAGCAATGCCACAAGTGCTATAATTTAGGAAATGTCATTTCCTTTTTAACAGTTTCAAGTGAAATTTGTGAGGTGACTGGGCTGAGACAGAACCTAGGCTGTTGGCTCCCAGGATGGATGGATGAATCAATCAGTCTCACATGCTCAGTAGTGAAGTTTGGAACCAGGGTGTTCTCCCTGAGCTACATCTTCACCCATTTTTTTATTTTTTATTTTGAGACAATTTGCCCAGGCTGGGCTCAGACTTACAATTCTCCTGTCTCCACCTCCCAGAATTATAGGCATGCACCACCATGTCCGGCTCCTAGAAAGATCTCTGTTAGTAACCATGCTCCTTTTCTCTTGATTTGTTTTTTCAACAGTGCCAAGGATCAACCAGGGCCAGAGCTCATGTTCTAGCACTGAGCTACTCCTACCCCAGCCCTTACATGAGATTCTTATTTTTTCCAAAACAGCACTTTTTACCTTTTAGCTTATTGAGTCTGTGCAAACTGTTGGTCACATAAAGCCTCACTCCCATCCTAACTGAAGCTCCCTAGCCAGTCCTTTGATGGAGCCATTATTGAAGCAGTTACATGGCTGTAAGTTTACCGAAGTTCTGCTTGGAAAACAAAAATGAAGGCTATACAGAATGGCAGTACCATTAGTTATCTCTGGTTACTGTGTGTGACTTTCCTTTTCTTCTCTATGCAGTGTCTTTGGTGCAATTAACGCGTGCTAATTTTGCAACCAGAATCTCTGTAGGGGGGGTGCATATGTGTGGTCATGCAGGTATTTGGTGGTAGACCGGGGCTACTTTCCAGAGCTGTCCATGAGATTCTCTTCTGAAGATCCCCCCCCTTCTGCTTGGCATCACTAGGTCATCAAGAAGAAGCTGGTGGGGTCTGTGAAGGCACTGCAGAAGCAGTACGTGTCCCTGGACACAGCAGTCACGAGTGAAGATGGAGATGCCAACGCCATGTGCAGTGCCCTGGAGGCTGTGTTTATCCACGGCCTGCATGCCAAGCACATCCGTTCAGAGTCTGGAGGAAAATGGAAGAAAAGTGCACACCAGAAGCCTCTGCCTCAGCCTGTCTTCTGGCCCCTCCTGAAAGCTGTCACCCACAAGTGAGATCCGCAGAGAGGTTTTGTTGGGGGATGACCTTCTGAGTGTGAGGCCGTTGACTGTTTCTCCCTAGCTGTGTGAACAACAACAGATTGCTGGTTCTAGTACAGAGATGGGGCGAGGTAGAGCTGGAATGTCTTATAGAAAGGACTGTCTCCAGACCACGCTTCCCAAACAGCCACTTGACACAGGACCCTCAGCTGTCATGCTGCTCCACAGCCCAGTGAGCTTCGGACCAGCTTGGCAGAGTGAGGTAGATTCTGTGTGGCCTGCAAGGCCTGAAATATTTACTCTCTGGCCCTTTACAGGAAGTTTTTGCTGACCCTGGCTTTGACTGTGTGGACATTTGTATTCTCAATATTATCATGAGGCGAAGTACTTTGTTTTTTAACCAGAGTGGAGTCCAGGTAGACCCTTGTCTTTGACCTTGCCCCCAGCTACCTAGGCTTTTGAAAAGCAGCTCACACTGTGCCCTAAGGGCTGTTAAATTCCACCTTCAGCCTAAAGGTGCCTTGTCAGAGACTGACCTCTCCTTCCATACCCATGGCCATTGTCCCATCTCAGGTCCTTGCTTTTCTCCTAGACAACAATGGCTTTTTAATTGTCCCCTTACCTCACTGTCTTCCTTGGGTCAGTTAGCCTCTCGACATTCACTGAGCTTCAGCAGCTCCCGGGGAGAATGGACTGCACTACCCCCAGACCCATACACAGGCCCCATAGGTACAGACTGGTACTCACATCAGTTAGAGGGATTCCAGATCCAGGTCTGGAGCTCATGCAGAGCATCTTCTCTACTCTGTGCTGTTGGCTGTGGTCAGGTCACCCAGTCAGCAAACTGGGGCCCCTAGGTCTGTATCCTGATAAATTCCCCAGGGGCTTCTGCTACACCACCAGATAGGGGACCTTTACCTACTGGCTTACTCAGTTTGATATTTAAGAGGCTTCATCACTTGGCTTTGCAACTGAAATAGTCCTTTCCCTCTAATTGTGATTGGAGTACTCCCTAGTACTGTTACAGGCTTGTTGCTTTCCTACCCTTTTTGGTTTTTTTTTTTCTGTTAGTCTGTTGTACCTAGAAATCACACCACACCACATCGTCGTACCCAGGGATCAAACCTGGGACTTTCACAGTGAACTATATCTTCAGCTCCCCTCCACCACCTTTTTTTATTTTTTATTTTTTTGAGACCCAGGATCTTGCTATGTAGTTCAGGCTGGCCTTGGACTCCATATGTAGCTTAGGCTGCCCTTGAACTCACAACCATCCTCCTACCTCAGCCTCCTGAGTGCTGGGATTACAGGAGCGTGCCAGCATGCCTGGCTCCTCAGCCCATTTTTTTCCTCTGTTCCCCCAACCTTGCTACCACTCTAATTTTTATTTTGAGATAAGGTCTTGCTAAGTCACCCAGGCCGGGTTCAGACTTAACAATCCTTCTGCCTCAGCCTCCTGCAGTGTTGAGATTACAAGTGTCCACCACCACACCTGACTCATTTTTTGCTTCTTGAAAGCCCTTAAGGCCCAGCTCAAATGCTACGCTTTCTGTGGCATTTTCTGCATGAAGTGATGACCCAATCTCCTAGATCATCTCCACCAACAAAAAAACTGACTCCACAGGCCCTTGAATAGGAGTAACACGGGCTTGGGACTGTGACTCAAAGGAGAAACACTCGCTTAGCATGTTCAAGGCCATAGGTGCATCTCCAGAAACACACACAGAAGAAGGACCCCTGCCTGGACCCAGCATAGGGATCATGTCTGTATTTGTAACTTCCCAGCTCTAAAATCCTGGGGATTTGGCACACATATCTTGATCAGCAGATGACAGCAGTGATAGTAGGGGATTGTAATGAACATGACAATTATGCTTCATGACACCAACCTCAAAAGGTTGGAGCTTATAGTTTACCATTTCTATACTCCCCTTGAAATACCATTATCAATACCATTATACCATTTTTCATGCCTGCACACATCTGCCATTGTTACTAGTGGGTCTTGCTAAGTAGTTTCTCAGTGATCTGAGGCAGTTTCTGAAGCAGTCTGCTTTGCCCTCCCAGACACATCATCTCGGACCTAGAGCGCCTGGCCTTTGTCAACACGGATGTGGGCCGCTGCCGGGCCTGGCTGCGGCTGGCCCTCAACGATGGCCTGATGGAGTGCTACCTGAAGCTCCTCCTCCAGGAGCAGACGAGGCTGTGCGAGTACTACCAGCCCACAGCTCTGCTGCGTGACGCCGAAGAGGGCGAGTTCCTCCTGAGCTTCCTGCAGGGTCTCACATCCTTGTCTTTCAAGCTCTCCTACAAGTCTGCTATCCTAAACGAGTGGACACTCACCCCACTAGCCCTCTCCGGGCTTTGCCCGCTCTCGGAGCTTGATCCTCTCCCTACCTCTAGTGCAGAACTCCAGCGTAAGGAGTCTCTGGATTCCATTTCCCATTCCTCAGGCTCAGAGGACATTGAAGTCCAGCACTCGGGCCATAAAATCCGGCGAAACAGGAAGCTTACAGCCTCCTCACTCAGCCTGGACACAGCCACTTCCTCGCAGCTGTCATGCAGCCTGAACTCTGATAGCTGTCTGCTCCAAGAGAATGGCTCCAAGAGTCCAGACCGCTCCGAGGAGCCCATGTCCTACGACTCAGATTTGGGCACAGCGAATGCTGATGATTCTGACCAGTCCCTGCAAGAGTAAGTGCCCCTCTCCAGCGCGCCCACCCTCCCTTTCACATCTTCCTTTCCTCTTTTCTTTCCTCCTTCCTATGTATGTGATTGTCACTGAACTCCGCTGGGTCTAGAGTCAAAGCAAACCTGCAATCCAAGGTTTGGAGTTTCTGGGAGCTGTGACAGGAACATGGCACAGTGGGGTGGATGTGGAAGGGCTCAGGGCTGGTATAACTCCAGCTGTACCCCGAGTGACTGTGAGCAAGTCAGTTTCCCAGCTTCCTGGTTTGTTCTTTTCCTCCTTGTGACCATAATTACTCTGTCTTGTATATTCTTTCAAAGTCTCTAAGTGCATCTGTGACAAATACCAATATACACACACATTTTTAAACTTTCTTCTCATTTCTTACCCTCCCCTTTCCATAAAAGGTAGTATATGTACGTTGTCTAGACTTCGTTTTGGAGGAAATCTTTGTATAGCGGAGCATCTTCATTTTTTTTTTTTCTGTTGTATATGTCTCTGTTATAGTAATGTGTCTTAGTTTATTTGATCAGGCATATTTAATGGGCACTGGAGTTCATTGTTTCCATAAACAACCTTTCATATGTGGCCTTTTAATTGTGTGTAAGTATCTCAGTTCAGTAAACTCCCAGAAGCAAAATTGCTGAGCCAAAGGATGGATGAATCTGTAATTTCAGACACTGCCTATTTATACAGTGCAAAGAATGTACCCATGTCTTCTTAGCCTTGACAGTAGGAAGCATTATCAAATTTTGTCTGTTTGCTCTAATGGGTGAAAAGTGATGAGCTTTGTTGCAGCCTCCCTCAGTTGAGCCCTTGATCCATCTGCCTATGTCTTTTTCCTCTTATGCTGTACCTTCACCCTGCCTGGGTTCCAGTACTTCCAGAGTTCCCACCCAGAGTGGGCCCAGCACTGGGTTAGGTGCTGTGTGGACTGGGCTCAGAGCAGACCTACTCTCCAGGCCAGTTGCACCACTGACAAGGCCACCAGTGTCAGGGAGATTGCTGAAGCTCAGCCTCTTCCTCTTTAAACTGGAGATGCCTCCTTGGGATGCCTGAGAAGCAAGTCAGATGCCTTGTGAGCACACACCTAGCCTTGTGCTGGCTCCAGAGGTGGCTGAGCCCTGGGCCGGGGAAGCGGCACCTTCAGATGTTAGATAGACGAATAGAGATGGTGGGCCTGCTGGGCCCATGGCGTGACTGGGTTTACTGTCCTACCCACCCCTTTGTATGTCTCCATCTCCTCCACAGACTGCCAGCTTCTCTGTCATGTGCACCTTTATCTTTATGAGCCTTGTGCCTGGAAAAGTCCAACGTAAGATCACTGAATCAGTAGTCCTCCACCTTGCGTGAGAAACATTGCCCTGAGTTTTATGGGGAGCTGGAGAGATGAGGGTCAGGATGTGCACAAGTTGATGAGCACTGGACAGTGTAGACAACTCATAGACATTAAACACCATATCCACAAACACGTGTCCAGCACTGTCTCTCTTGGAGAAGGTCCTTGAAGTTAGTCTTTGAGTAGCAGCAGAAATTATCATCTCTCGAAGTGTATGTTTTAAGCATAGAGATTCTCACCACCACCTAAAGTTCACTTTATTACTATTCTTATTAGACTACTTAAATATTTGTAATTTAAAACTACATATTCCGTGCTTGTTATAAATGTAAAACCAAAATCTGCAAGCCAGGCATGGTGGGAGTACACACCTGTCATCCCAGCACTCTGAGGCTGAGGCAGGAAGATCACCAAGTTCAAATCCAGCCTAGCCAACTTAGTGAAACACTGTTGCAAAGTAAAAAATTTTAGAGGTCTAGGGTTGTAGCTCAGTGTGAAGGTCCTGGGTTCAACCCCTGTAAATTAACCATAAAATACAAAACAACATTCAAAATAAAATGTATTAGCCAGGCATGGTAGCACACAATAGTAACCCCAGCACTCAGGAGGCTGAGGCAAGAGGATCAAGAGTTCAAATCAGCCAGAGCTATATAGTTCAAAGCCACCCTGGACTACATAGCAAGACCCTGTCTCAGACACCCCCCAAAAAGTAAAATTAAATTTTAAAAAACATATATGTATATATGTGTGTGTGTAAATATTAAATATTTACACACACACACACATATACATGCATACATACACAAGGTTCTTTTTTTTTTTCCAGAAACCGAATTTTGTCTTGCTTTATGGTCAAAGGACTGACTATCCCTTGAGTGTGTGTTATGATTATCACCAAGAGACTTAGGTACAGTCCAGTGGACTCAGGAGCCAGACTGCCCGAGTTGTCCATTCTCCAGCTTTCTGACATGGATGTCCTTCCCTGTAACTTGAGGCTAAGAATTCTTCAAAGAAAAAGAGTTGAGTCATGCTATGTAAAGTGCTGAGGAGAGTTGCCAAGGACCCAGTGAGGTCGTTTTGTTACTAGGCATCTGGGATGTTAGCTGTCCCACTGCTTGTCACTGTGTGCAGCTGCAGGAGCTGTGGAGGTTAATGTTCATCGTGAAGCCTCCTCTGCCTACAGAGCAGCTCCAGGCCTCAACAGCACCGGGTCCAAGCGGTCGGAGCCCACATCCCTGCACACTGCTTCTCAGACCAGGCTTTAGCTACTGCAGAGACGTGTGAGCACGGGTGTACAGGTGCATATGTGACATGCTGCTTTCGGACTGTTTACTGAATGGAAGCACATTTTATTTTATTTCTAAATTTTATTTTAAAGAGAAAATAAAATTTTGAAACAAGATAATAGGAGAGTAACAATAGTTAATACACTGCATATTGTTATCTTCAGAGTACAAAATATAGGTGTGAAAAATTGTCCAAAGAAAATTAGCACAAACCTTTCTTTTCAATGAACTAAGTGAAACTAGTATAACTATCTTAACTATCTTGTGTAAGTTGTTTATTGGTTTGTTTGTTTTGCTTTTCCCTTCCTTCTTTCTCCTTTCCCCCATCCCAGTTTCTCTTTCCTTTTGAACAGTTTTGGAAGCACGTTTTAAATATTTGAATAAAAGGTCTTCAGAAATTCCAGCCTTAAGCCACATAGAAGAGGAAGGGCTTTAGCCATTTCAGTTTCCTGTCTGTTGTGTTTTCTTCAAAATTCTTCAAAACTTTCCTTTTTTTTACTTTACATTCAAAATCTCAGCTCTTGCATTTTTTCCACTTGATGAGCGTGTCTTATTTTCCCTGGGCCCTGAAGACTACTGCTGATTCTGGTGAAATTTTGTACACTTGATTTCACCTTGACCTTGGTTTTGATTTAATGGAAACTGATTCATTATGCAAGCTTGCTGCTGTCTAGTGGCATTTACTTAGGCATCATCACTTATTTTAACACTTTGTCATTTTGTTATTAAACTCTATTTCATAGCCAGTGTAGTGGCACATGCCTCTAACCCCAGTTACCTGCAAGGCTGAGGGAGGAGGTTCGAAAGTTCAAAGCTAGGCAAAGTAATTTAGCAAGACACTGTCTAAAAATTAAAAATAAGGGCTGGGCATGTAGCCCAGTAGTAAAACACCTTTGGGTTCAATCCCTAGTACTGCTAAAAAAAATTTCTTGTAGATTAAGATCCATTTGTAATTAACTTATGAAAGTATCTTGCTTTTGTAATGCTAGTGAGTATTTTCACACTTTGGCTTTTTCCTCTGTATTTTTATATTTCCATGTGGCATCTAGCCATCTAATCAGTGGTAAAAGTAGCCAGCTTACATACTGGAGGCTGTGTCCCAGACACACCCCTAAGCATTCTGCCTGTGTTATCTCTTGTGATCTTAGGCAGTCATAAAAAGTAGTGCTGCTGCTGTTCTTGTTTTACAGACAGGAGAAGCCTGTAAACTGCAAAGCCTGGGGTGGGGTGCACAGCAGTGTGCAAGGTGCAGCCAGGTGGAAGTGGGCCCCACCCTGTTCACTCACTGCCCCTCTCCCCATGCCCAGGAGGCGCCAGACTCATGGGGGTCACCTATGGGAGACAGCTTACTTGACTCGTCCAGGTGGCCCCACTGTGTCCCTGAAGTTTGGATGTGCACAGTGGTTGACCGGTGTTCTCCTCTCCACCTTTGTTTCTAGAACTTGGCATTTCCCATCCCTGCAAGTTGCACTTTCAGATTTTTGTTCATCTGTTTTTAGAGTGAGACCTTCGAGCAAGTATCAGCACCTGCCTGCCTGCCCTATAACTATTCCTTTCTACCTTTCTGTTGATTAGCCACTTATTTCTTTTATCAAGACAGAATTGATACACTATTAAATTCACCATTTGTGCCAGGAGTGGTGGCACACACCTGTAATTCTGGCACTTGGGAAGCTGAAGCAGGAGGAGTGCTGTAAGTTTTAGGCCAGCCTTGACTACTATTATGGTTGATACATTGTGTCAACTTGAGAAGTTTAGAAGTTTAACTGAGAGACTCAGCAGGGAGCCAGGGTTCATACTTTGTAAATATCCTCATCTTGTGCAAAGGAAGGCAAGGAGATTTGCTAATGCTACACCTTCCCTGAAGTAGGGGGTGGCCTGTGTACAATATAAGGGAGAAAAAAGAGGCTTGTTCTTTCCCCCTTTTACTCTGGCTGCTTTTGCTTGGCTGCTACCTTGAAGTGTTGCCGCTGTGCCATGCCATCTTGCCTTGGAGCCAGCTGATTATGGACTGAAACCTCCCAAAACTGTAAGATAAATAAACCTTTCCTTCCTTCATTTTGGGTGTCAGGTGTTTTGTCTCCACAATGAGTAAAAATTAACTAAGACAGCTACATAGTGAGCTGAGGTCAGCAGTGAATTCCAGGCCAGCCTGGGCTACATAACAAGCATGTCTCAAGAAACAATAACAACAACAACAAAAAAAAAACCATTCACCTCTGTTTTGTTGTTGTTGTTGTTGTTGTTTTTTGGTTTGGGGTGACTTTGTTTGTGACAAGGTCTTGCTGGCCTTGAACTCATGGCAATCCTGCCTTAGCCTTCCAAGTGCTGGGTTCACAGGTGTGCACCACCGTGCCTGACAAAAAATTCACCATTTTAAAAGTGTTAATGAGGTGGTACTGGGCTAGGGATATAGCTCAGCGGCACAGCGCCTGCCTGTCAAGTGCAAGGTCATGAGGTAGATTCCTGGTACCAAAAGAGTAAAATAAAATAAAGTGGTACTTAGTATATTCACAAGATTATGCAACATCACTACCACCTAATTCAAGAATATTTTCTTTTTTATTTTTGTAATTCAAGAATATTTTCACCATCCCATAAGGAAATCCTTACCATCAGCTGTGGATTTTTACGCATTCCATATAAATGGAATCATACAAAATGTGGCCTTTTGTGGCTGGTATCTGTCACCAAATGTAATGTTTTTAGGAATCACACATGTCACAGCTGAATAATATTCCATTGTGTGGATCTACCACAGTTTGTCCACTCATCAGTTTATAGTTAATTTTTCCTCATATTTTTGGCTGTTACGAGTAACTTTCTTGTAAACAATTATGTCTTAAGTTTTCAGGTGGATACATGTTTAATTCTCTTAGCTACATGCATAAAGTAGTATTACTGGGTTACCTGTAACTCCATTTAACCCTTTACGGAACTGCCAAAGTTTCCTGAAGTGGCAGCACTGCTTTGCCCTCTCTCCACTTATCTGTGAGAATAGTTTCTCCACATCTCTGCTAGCGCCTGTCATCCCATCATCAACAGTAGCAGCTGTCCTGGCAGGTTTGGATTGGTTTGCTTCCACCATGGCTGCTGACCTTGAGCATCTCTTCGTATACTTTTTCTTTCTTTTTTTTTTTTTTCATGTACTTGTTGTCTACTTGTACATATTCTTCAGAGAAGCCTTCAAATCCTTTGCCCATTTTAAAAGTTGGTTATTTTTTGTTGTTGAGTTGTAAGACTTCTTTATGCATTGTGGATATTGGACTATTATATGTGATTTCCAAATATTCTCCTCCATTCTTTGGGTTGTTATTTCACTTTTCTTTTCCTGGTACTGGGGATCAAACCCAGGGCTTTGCATGACTGATAAACTACACCTGTGGTCCCTCAGTTTTTTGATAGTATCCTTTGAGGCACGAACACTTTTCATTTTGGTAAAGTCTAGTTTATCAATTTTGTACTGGTTGCTTATGGTTTAGATGTCATGTTTAAGAAACCACTGCCTAATCCAAAGACCTGAAATTTATCCTTATATTTTCTTCTAAGAGTTTGGAGTTTTAACTGTTACAGTTAGGTCTTTGGTGGATGTTAAGTTAATTTTTGTGTATGGTACAAGGTGCCCATTTATCCCTTCACCATTTGTTGAAAAAACTGTTCTTTCCCCACTGAATGTCTGGTGGCCCTGTTGAAAGTCACTTGTTCATGAAAGTATGGGTTTGTCACCTATTCTTGACTGTAAATGTTGCTTGGGGTTAGGATGGTGTAGGTAAAAGCAGAGCTCAGTAGGAAGCAAGCAGGTAAACAACTTGTGTTCTGAAATCCTCCTTCCCTCAGCCTATAGCTTAATGTGCCTCTTGGCTCCAGTGGAAACCATTAGGTCTGCTGCACATTGTCTTTGGGCTCTGGGCAGCCTTTTTGCCTTCTGAACCTGCGTTTGTCTGTGCCTTACTCCAGTGGTTTTCTAAGCAGAAGAGGAAACAGCAAGTAGGTTTATTTTAGAAAGGGAACCTGGATTCCCAGAAGCCTTGAGAGGAGGAGTGGAAGGGGAGGAGCGTCGCTGGCCAGGGCACATTCCAGAAGGCCCAGAAGTATTTCTGTGCAGTGTGTGTTATGTGTCCAAAGGCAGTGAACATTGGTTCCCTGAGACCCCAGGTGGTGCCTCGGAGGGGACAAGGAGGGGCAGTGCCACCAGGGGCATAAGTAGGTTCATAGCTGAGTATACTTGTGCACACCTTCCCACATTTCTGGGGAGGGCAGTAACCCCATGCCTAGTCCAGCTCTGAGGGGCACAAGCCCTGGGACCTCAGGCTAGTCCTACTGCCCCCAAACTGTCCCACAGACAAAGTCCTCACATCACCCAATCCCTGTCCCAGGAGCAGCTGGTGCCTGTGTACTCTGCTGCTGGAGACCCTCTCTGAGACACCATCTTTTCCTGGATTCTGCAGCAGATGATGCTGGGGGAACCACTGCCCACATAGCCCTTTGTTCACTCAGGCAAAGTCTTGGGGCCTAGGGCTGCGAGTTTGGCTCAGTGGCTCAAGCGCCTATCTGGCAGGTGCGACGTTGTGAGTTTGATCCCCGGTACCACAAAAAATAAATAAATAAGTCTTGGGGCCACAGTGAGCCTGTTTGAGATGGCAGTCGGTCCCCACTCACATCTGCCACATGGGTGTTTTCCCTGAGGCCTGGGCTCCAGCACTGTTCCTGAGTCCTGGCAAGACTGTATGGGAGCAAGGGAGGGCGGGACGGTGATGGAGGGAGTGTTGGATGGTTTGGGCTTTTTAATCACAAGCAGCATTTTTCTATTCTTACCACCGCCCCAGTAGCCTCAGACGTTTCTGGCCATTAACCTGTCACACAGGTTTCTCTGTTTGAAAACTTCTAGGGTGTTGTCGGAATTCAGCAAAGCCCAGGTAAACTCTGTGCCAACCTGTGGACAAAGCCAAGAATCAGAGATACCCATGCTCCAGGCCCCACCGTCCCTCCATGACCTGGCCACCAGCGCACACCTGTTGTCAGATCTACCTGCAGAGTCCCTTCCTGGCTGCGCATCCTCTGGGACCCCAGGAGGTGACCACAAGCAGGAGCCACTGCCCTGGACACCTGGCACCCCACATGTGCAGCAACCAGTCATTGCCCAAGCCTGCCCTACAGGAAGCACTTCAGACCAGCAGCCTTCTGATCCTGGGAGAGAGGCAGGCGGAGATGTCAGCCAAGAAAACAGCTTGCAAAAGGCCCTGGAGGATGGCAGAGTGGGGCTGAAGCTTGTGGTTTCCACCCCCACCAGTCCGGTGAGTGGCCAGGCTGTTGGGGTGGGGGCGGGGGTCCTGGGGGAATGTTGGAGCTGAGGTGGGATCCCTCCAGCTCATGACCTGTACAGTCTCTGCCTTCCCCACATTATTCCCTGTCTGCGGCAATGGTGTCCATCATATAAAGATGAGCTTGTGAGTCTTCACTGCCTCGCCCTTGGGCCATAGCTTCTAGACCATAACTCAGGGTGGAACAACGGCCATCAAATAGATGGAGAGGCACACCTGCCCCACCTTTAAACAGCATTACCAAGGTGTGATTCACATACATGTGATCACCTTAGAGTATAATTTAGTGGTTTTCAGTAAAGTCATAGGATTGTGTAGCCATCCCCACAGTCACAGAGCATTTTGTTTTGTTTTGTTTTCTGTTTTGAGACAGGGTCTCCCTATCTAGTTCATGCTAGTCTTGAACTTACTATTTAGCCCAGGCTGGCTCATAGTGATCCTCCTGCCTCAGCCTCCCAGGTGCTGGGATTGCAGACGTGCACCACCATGCCTGGCTTTCCCACTAGTAATTTATGTCTCCACATCCTCTCCAACAGTTAGTGTTATCTAGCGGCTTTTTCAATGATCACAGCTATGCTAGTGGTTAAGAAGTGCGGTTCACCAGAGTTTAATCTGCATGGCCCTGGTATGCAAAGACATTGATGCTTTTCATTTGCTTATTGGCCTTTTGCTCTTCTTTAAGGAAGAGTCTGTTCAATTCATCATCCTGTGGTGCTGTGTGGTTTCTGCATTGACTTGTAGTGGCTCTTTATAAATCACAGATATACAGCTTTTATTAGAGGGAGGGAGGGAAGGAGTGGGATTCCAGGATGATTTGCCTTTAAGTCTTTTAATGATATTTTTCATTGAACAAAAGCTCTTTAATGATGTTCTGTTTATCAGTCATTTTGTTTATGATTTGCCTAGGTAGGGTGTGTGTGTTGTGCTATTTAAGAAATCTCTGTTGACGCCAAGGCTGTGGCATTACTCTCTAGTGTTTCCTGGTAGAAGCTTTTGTAATTTACCATTCACAGTGAGGGTTATAATCCTTACAGGATTAACTTTTGTGTATGGTATGAAATAGGAAGCAAGGTTCATGTTGTTCCACATGGTTATCTACTTGACCTAGCACTGTGCATTGAATATGATCATGGAAATCATGTAATTGTGAGTCCAACTCCGTATTTGTTATCCTGAAGGTAGCTTTAGGAAGATGAGTGTTATGGGTTCCTGAAGGTTGTGGCCAGAAGTTACCTTGATTCAGAGGCACAGGGTATCTCCTCGGCCCTGCTAAGGACCTAGCCTCTGCTTTGCAGACTCAGACATGTCTGCCAGGGCCCCAGACCTGAAGGGACAGGACTGCAGACTTGGTGACAGAGCCCCTCCTCTGCCCACTAACTGACCTGTAGGTTCCTCACAGCTCCCTGGGCAAAACAAGCGCTTCTTCCCTCTCCGAGAGCACTTTCCTAACTTGCCCCCTATCCTCATTGTGGTCTCAGCTTCCATGGTCCCATCCATCCACTCTACTTTGTTTTTGACAATTATCACTATGTGCAGATGTGTCAGCTGTTGTCTGCTTAACTCTTTCCTGCATTCATCACTGGAACATTATCTCCTGACACAGGGCTGTGACTGTTGACTTCTGTAACATCACACCTGAGCACTGTACCTGGGGGAGTGGCACCATTCATGGTTCTTGACTCTCCAGATGTGGGTGTGCAAGTCTCCTTGGAGCAGGCCACCCTCAGGGATCTGGGCTGGTCAGAGTGGTCTGGGGAGCGTGGAATTAAAGAACCTGGTGCTCAGTCCAGTGTGAAAGCCCCCAGTGTTGCCCCTTCTGTCTCAGAGGCTCTGTGGGTTGATCCATTGTGTCACTCCATAGGTGGGCATTGCAACAGGACAGACAAAAGCCCTCCCTTTTGGGGACAGACACTGACTTAGACAGGTGATGATTCACATCATGATTATATTTGTGCTGAGAAGATGCTGCGCAGGCAGCAGGTGACTCTGTAACATGGGCCTGATCACTGACTCCCGGACCACCTGCAGGTAGAATAGGGTCCCCTCTTGCAGTTGTGGGTATGAGAAGTTCCCTTTCCTGGGTGGAAAATCCTTTAGAAAGCAGCCCAGAGACCTGACACCCCTCTGGGACCTAGCTGTTGTGCACAGTGTGGTGATACTTGGATAGCTGATGGTAGCATTCCTCTCTCCTGGGTCCCTCGTGGCAGGTGTCACTCTAGAACAGTTTCTGGATCAGTGTTCAAGGTGCAGAGACCTGACCAGATAATGGCCCTGAGCAAGCAGACCTAGAAGAATTACAGAAAAAGGGTGAGACAGGGAGACTGGAAACTGTACACGTTAGTTTCCTCCTGCCCCACTCCACAGTGGGGCACTCCAGCTCTCGCTCCAGAGAGCTGCTTCCCACTATCTTCCAGTTCTGACAGAGGCACAGGTTGCCTCCAGAGAATCATTTCCCAGAAGCTGCTCTGGCCTGTGGTCTGTGTCTCACATTTCCTATTGGTCTCCAGTCCCCAGAGAACAGAGAAGCCCTTGCTATTCCAAATAATAAAATTCACACATGTCTCTGTCCTCCCAGTTCCTGACTCAGCCCATCTCTGTTATTTCACCCTTTTTCTTGGGGAGTTCCCTTGAGTCCTGATGACCCCACTGGCTGGTACTTTAGTCCCTGGCAGAAGGAACCACCTGCCAATTCTGAGAGCCCATGGAAGCAGCTCCCCCAAGTACCTGATTCTTGACTTAGGAGTCTTATACCATCTAAATGGAAAGTAAACCAACCCTTCTAAGAGCCCCAGCCCAACTCCTCCGCTCTGCTATAGAAGCAAGAAGAGCAGTCTTGATTTAGAGCTTGGGAATAGCACCATGAAGGTGAGGCTGGGCTAGCTTTACCCTTCACATGACTCATTTTCTTCTTGCAGACAGCCACTTTGGGCAACCCAACCACCTTCCTTGTCTCTGGTCTTCCATGTTTAGGCACAGAAAGGCAGACAGTAGTTAAGATAGTGGGGGAAAAAAGGAACTGGAATCCATTCCCACAAGCTGACTGACCCCAAGCTTCCCTGATTCCCCTGTCAGTGAGCAACTTGAGGCACAGAGCAGCACAGCAGAAGAGGGAGCAGAGGCAGCCAGTGAGGACTGAGCCCTGCCAGCCAAACCTGTAAGCGGGGTGGAAAAACCCAACATGCAGAACTGTGGATGTCCACCTGCAGAAGGACAAAGGTGCACCCCTTCCTCACACCTTACCCCAAAATCTCTTAATAGTGGACCATAGACCTAAATGTAAGAGCTAAAATTACAGACTGCTTACCAGGAAACCAAGGAGTAAATCTTTGTAATATTGTTTTTGGCGGTGATTTTTTTGGTGCAACACCAGGAGCACAGACAGAAAGAATAAAAATAGAGAAACTGTGTTTTGTCAAAATTAAAAACTTCTGCTTCAGAGGGCAACATTAAGATAATGAAATGACAGCTCACAGAATAAGAGAGATTACTCTATTAGCAAATTGCTTCGCTGTTAAGAGCGCTGTACCTGCAATATATAAAGACGCTTCACAATTTGTAGCTCCCTAAGGCAACCAAGACTGTGTGCCATAAGCTGAATGGCTTAAAACAGTAGAAACTTACTCTTTGATGGCTATGGAGGCTGAGATGGTGGCCTTGGCCACACCAAGCTCGCCCCTGCTGAGGACCTGGCCTCTGCAGGCTCAGACATCTGATAGGACAAGACTATTAACCTGGCGACAGAGCCACTCCCCTGCCCATTAAGTGACCTCTGGCCTCCTCACAGCTCCCCAGGCAAAAGCAAGCATTTGTTCCCTCTCCAAGAGCAGGTTTGGTTCCTCCTGGAGATTCTAAGGAAGAATCTGCCGTTCCTTTCTTCTTGTTTCTAATGTTGCTGGCAAACCTCGGCATTCCCAACGTGTATCTGCATTACTCCAGGCCCTCCCTCCCATCACACGCACTTTCCCTCCCTGTATCTGACTTGGCATTCTCTGCAGGTGCCATGGTTTGGCTCAAGGTCTCCCAAAGGTCTCATGCTTATAGGTGGGGCTTTTGAAAAGTGGTCAAATCGTGGGGGCAACATAACTGACTTGCTGTTGGGAGATGGGATCTGGCCAGAAGAGCCAGCTCACTTGGGGCGTGGCTAGGATGGGTAGGTCTTTTCCCCCCAGCTCCTCCTCCCATTCTCTGCTTTCTGGCTGCCATAACATGAGTCATTCCACCATGTCTCTGTGTTTAAGCCTGTCCAATCTGGACTGAAACTTTGAAACCATGAGCTAAAATACACTTCCCCTCCTTTAGGTTGCTAATGTTACTTATTTTGTCCCAGCAATAAGAAAAATGACTATGGTATGTGTCTGTCTTTCCTTCCCATTGTACAAGAATGTCAGTCATACTGAATTAAGAGCTTACTCTACTTCTTTAGGCTCTCATCTTAATTAAGTAAATCTTCAAGGACTCTATTTTTAAATGAGGTACCCCATGTCTTATTAGGGAGCATGATTCAGTCCTTAACAAGTGAAAGATAACCCAATATTATAGATACAAGTAGATTTTTCTTAGTGAATGTGTACTAATAAGCACATGAAAAGATGTGTCATCAGACATATAGGGAAATTCATATCAAAGTCACAAGGGAATAGCACTTCACACCCATTGGGATGACTGGAATCAGGAGACAGAATAGTGCATTACTGGTGAGAATGTGAAATGGTGCAGGCACTGTGGGAAATAGACTGATAGTTTCTCAAGGAAGAAACACAGAGTCACCTCTGATAATATAATTCCACTTCCAAGTATGTACACAAGGAAAGGAAAATATAAGTCCACATAAAAACTTGTGCATAGGTGTTTATTATACACAAAAAGTGAAAGTAGACCAAATATCCATCAACTGATGAGAAGATAAACAAAATCTGGTGCAGTCATAAAATTATTTGGCAGTAAAAAGAAATGCATGCTGATGTATGTTTGCAACATGGGTGAATCTGGAAAACATTATGCTGGAATAAAGAAGTCAAAAAAGATCACATATTAAAGAAAGTACAAATCTACAGAGGTAGAAAATAGACAAGCAGTTGCCTAGACATGGGCAGTCTTGGGGAAATGGAGGGAACTCCCAGTGGGTATGAGGTTTCTTTGGAGGGGAAGAAAGTATTTTAAACTTTGATCATGGTGATGTTTGCACAATTCTGTGGAGAGCCCAAAACTGTTCAATCATACACCCATTTTTTTAAATGAGTTAACGCAGCCAGGTGTGGTTGCACAATTCAATGGAGAGCCCAAAACTGTTCAATCATACACCCATTTTTTTTAAATGAGTTAATGCAGCCAGGCGTGGTTGCACAGGCCTGTAATCCCAGCACTTAGGAGGCTGAGGCAGGAAGATCACCATGATTTCAAGGCCAATCGGCACTACATAGTGAGACCCTGTCTGAAAAATGAATGAATGAATGAATGAATGAGTTGATCCTATGGAAAGTAAATCATAACTAAAGATCTTTTTAAAAAGTTAAAAGAAAACTGTCTTTATCTTCTTTCTTCATAGGAAAGCAAGAGCTGGATCTCAGAAGATGACTTCTACCGGCCTCCCCAGGATCCCTCTCCCGACAGTGCTGGGGTTGCTTCTAGAGGACTTCTGGAGCCGAAAGCTGCTCTCCACCGGCGCTGTTCTCAAGGACCAAGAAAGAGCTGTTCCCTGGGAGCCCTGGATAAAATGTGCGTGCCTTCCCCAGGACACAAGAGTGCCAGGGCAGCCCCAGTACAGGAGCACAAGAACTTCTGGGTGGTACACCGGCGGCAGATGGGTAGGTGACTCCACAGGCTCCCTTCTGTGAGGACTGCGCCTTTCAAAAAGTCCTGTTTGCCCTTACTCAACTGGTGCTACGTTCTCACAGAAAAAGCTCACCCCAAAACAGTGGTAGTGACCTTTTAGAATTTTCAGTGATACAAACAGCCCACTGCAGCACCCATGCTGTAGCCTTACCACCATTGTCCTAGAACATGGTAATACAATGTGTGCAGCACACTTGTGCTTAGAAAAGCATTTTGAGAAAAGTGCTATATTCTCCCAGTATCCAAAACTGCCTACAGAGAATAAAGATACTTCATGTGCTGAAATGGAAGTATTCTCCCTGGAGTTAAGTTACAAAACTTAAGATTACAGAGAAGTCTTGATTCCCTCAGGCTCAAAGCAAATCCTACCCAGGTGTCTAGCAGCTCCTTCCAAAGGTTTTTATCTCTGATTATTCATTTAAAACTCTGGTAGGGTTTATCAGATCTGTTGTGAATTTCTGTCCTCTGCATGTATTTACAGTGAGGTCAGCTTGATCTCTACACCCTGTGAAAGTCCAGAAAGCATTAAATAACTGTAGCCTAATTTTTGTGTACCCTCCAAATGAGTTTTCTTTTAAAACACAACAAATGTGCCCAAGCATCAATCCTTCTCTCCTCATTTGCTGTGTGTGCAGTGATGCAGTAGAGAATGCTGCTAGGTTCATGGGCCCTGGCCTGGGAGTATGGGCAAAGCTTTGGTTTCCATGTGGTTTCTTCTGGGTTTATCTTTCAGTCCGTGACTATAGTGGTAACTGTGCAGGAAATGTGTGCTTCGTGGCCAGACCATCAGGCCTCCTGAGAGGTTAAAAAATCCAGCTTCCAGGGCTACTCCAAGCTGGGAGAGAATATTATGTGTCCCTTGGACTCCCAGTTCATAGCAGCCTCTGGGGAGGAGGGAGCATGAAGTGGTATGTGGGCACATCAGCCAGGGAGTCACTAACTCACCTACTCATTCATCAGCAGAGTTACTGAGCATTCATGATGTACCCAGCATGGTTCTAGGTGCTAGGGACACAGCAGGCAACAAAGCAGTTTCCTACCTTTGGAAGATTTATATTCTAGTAGAGGAGAGGAAATACAGAGATTGATTAGTGCAGGTAGAGCATGGTCAGGTGATGATAAGAACTGTGTGGACAGAGGAAAAATGCAGCATGGAAGAGTGCAGTCCTGCTAGAGGGTGGCTAGGGTATCCCTCACAAGCCAGGTGACATTGGAAGAGAAGAAAGGAAGGGAGGGAAGAAGGAGGCAATCTGGGTATTTCAAGCAAGGAGAAATGCATGCACTGGAATATACATGATAGGCAGGAAGGTGGAGGTGAGCAGGTCAGAGCCTGCAGGCCAGGAATCATGGGCTGATCTAGCTGCTATCTTACACTCGTCCCTACTGCCCTGTTGCAGGACATGGCAGTGAGGGGCTGTTGTCCTAAAGCAGGCCAAGGATGTCTGGACTGACCCTATGAGAGCGTAGTATGGCCAGGGAGGCATGGCAGGTTCTGCCTGTGTGTGGAAGGTAAAACTTACAAGATTCACTGATAGGATGTGGGCTGTAAAAGAGATACCCTGAGATGACTCCAGGGTTTTTAGCCCAAGCAAGTAGAAGTATGGAGTTTGCTGATTTGAGAAATGTTAGGAAAGAAGCAAGTTTGCAGCAGGTGGATCAGGATTTGTTTTGGTGACTCTGAGATGTCTCTGAGACACAGGTTGGGTAGGTGGATATGTGAGTATGAAGTTCATGGGTGAAGTCCAGGCTGGAGAGAACATTTGGGGAGTGTCATCATAAAGCCTGAAGAAAGAAAAGCAGCTGAGAAGTCTAAAGAAGGGACAGGGACCTAGGACTGGGCACCAGGTTCACTCCAGTCCTGAGAGGTCAGGGAGCCGAGGAGACCAAGAGTAGAGAAGGGTGCCCCAAAGAAGCCTTCTGGTTTAGACACAGTGCCCTTTCCAGGGGCAGATTCAGTGAAATGAGGGGACAAAAACCAAACTTGGGTAAGTTCAAGAAGGAATGGGAGCAGAAAAACCAGAGACAAAGGTATTGGTATTTCCTCATGCAGTTTTTTTCTGTAAAAGGGATCAAGAAATGGGTGGTAATTAAGAGATATGAGTCCAGACTAGAAATTTTAAAGATGGGAGAAATTACAGCATATTTGTATGTCTAAGAAAGGCAAACAGGGTGGCAGAGGAGAGAAGGGGAATTGCTAGAGAGATGGCCTCGAGTTGGGGGCGAGTAGTATCTTCAGGTGGAAGCACAGTCTGTCCATCCCTGGTGAGGAAATTCAGAGTGCAGCCACAGAAGCTGGAAGGAGTGCCATGAGGAGGGCCTATTCCATCCTCCAGTGAAGCTAGGAAGCGAGGTCAGCAGCAGGGTGGAGGCAGGGAAGAAGCCTCCACGGGTACTCCCTTCTGGTTTGCAGTCCCTCTTGCCAGTACCTGTGACTGGCTGTATCCACCCCGCAGCGGAACAGTGTGTACCAAAGGTGACAAGGGTGGTAAAGGGCGAGGCCCACGTGCTAACCTGCCTCTTTCTGCCTCCAGGGCTGTCCAACCCATTCCGGGGCCTTCTAAAGCTGGGCACAGTATCACGGCGGGGGGCCATGGGCATCTGGAAAGAGCTCTTCTGTGAGCTGTCGCCAATGGAGCTCCGCCTCTACCTAAGCGACAAGGAGCGCACCTGCGTGGAGAGCTGCTCCCTGCTGCGCTGTGAGTCAGTGGGGCCAGCCCACAGTGATGGCCGCTTTGAGCTGGTCTTCTCCAGCAAGAAGCTGGCCCTGCGGGCCTCCTCCCAGGATGAGGCTGAGGACTGGCTGGACCGGGTGCGGGAGGCCCTGCAGAAGGTCCGGCCACAACAAGAGGACGAGTGGGTGAACATCCAGTACCCAGACCAGCCTGAGGAGCCCACTGAGGTCCCCTCAGGCAACCATCCCTCTGACTCAGCCCTGCTCCCAGAGCCAGCCATCCCCCAGGTCTCTCAGTGTGACTGGACGTCTGCCCAGGTTCCGGAACCAGATGCTATCAAAGAGTCTCTTCTGTACCTGTATGCAGACAGGACCTGGATGCCCTATATTTTTTCCCTGTCTTTGGAATCTCTGAAATGCTTCCGTGTGAGGAATAACGAGAAGATGCTGAGTGACAGCCACGGAGTGGAGACCATCCGAGACATCCTGCCAGACACAAGCCTCGGGGGCCCGGCCTTCTTCAAAATCATCACGGCCAAGGCCATCCTGAAGCTGCAGGCTGGGAATGCCGAGGAGGCTGCCGTGTGGAGGGATCTGGTCCGCAAGGTCCTGGCATCCTACTTGGAGATGGCTGAGGAGGCCGTGACCCTTGGTGGGAGCCTGGACGAAAGCTGTCAGGAAGTGCTGAAGTTCGCTACCCGGGAGAATGGGTTCCTCCTGCAGTACCTGGTGGCCATCCCCACAGAGAAGGGCCTGGACTCCCAAGGCTGCTTCTGTGCAGGTGCCAACTGATACCCACCACCCCTACCTGCTGCAGCTTCTTGATCTAGGCTCCCACCAGGGCTCCTCCCACCCCGGACAGCCCTGAATTCGCAGCTCCTGCCCACAGGCATCCCCACCCTTCCTCTCCTGCCACTTCTCTGAGGGTGGGGCCTGTAGGTGGCAGCCCTGCTTCCAGCACCTTCTATCCTCCCTGCATCCTTCTTGCTGTACTCTGGCAGGCTTCCATAGCAAAGGCATGGGGTTCTTCCAAAGCAGAGATTTTGGCTTGCTTTTGCAAGTTGTGCTGTTCTGTGCCATCCAGTAGAACTTTCTCTTGTAGTGAAGGTGTTCTAGGTCTGTGCTGTCTGGCTCAGCAGCAGTGCACACAGTGCTTTAAAGTGTGGCTGGTGTGACTAAGAAATTGAATTTTCATTTAAATGTAAAGGGTTACCTGTAACTCGTGGCTACTGCCTTGGCCAGCGCAGCTCCATATAGTTCTGCAAGTTGGTTTTTTCTCCTTAATAATACATGGTGACTAGTATTCTAGTCAATACATCTGCTAGGAAACTGTCATGGACTCTCACAGTTTGATGAGGGGCTCTGGGCTGACACGGCTTGGACTTTTTTTTTTTTTTTTTTTTTTTTTTTTTTTTTTTTTTTTTTTTTTTTTTTTTTTTTTTTTTTTTTTTTTTGGTACCGGGGATTGAATTTACAACCTCAAACTTGCTAGGCAGGGCTTAAGCCACTGAGCTAAATCCCCAGCCCTGCTTGGATTATCTTACTTAACCTTCTCAACAGCCATGTAGAGATAGGGGCTGTTACTGTCTCTGTTTATACGTGAGGAAATGAGGATCCCAGCTGAGAAGTGCTTTGTCTCAGGCTCGCACAGCTAGTATGCAGCAGAGCAGACTCAACTGGCAGGGCTCAAGCCTTGCTTTAGAGTAGGATCCCAGAGGGTCTTGCGTTGGCCCAGGCTGCACAACACCCACTGCTGCACCCCAGGAGATGCCTGCTGCCTGCTGTAGAAGGCAGAAGAGGCTGAACTGTGGCTTCAGAGCAGTCCCAGTGTGGGTGGAGCCTGTCGGGCGGCATGAAGCCTGTTTCAGGTGTCTGGAAGGAAGTGGCCTGTGGTGCCCTGGAGGAGGGGAAAAGCCAGCACGGCAGAGCTTCCTGCAGGAGCATGGGTGAGGGGAGGCCCTGCCTTTGGGTGTGAGGGCTGCAGAGCATTCTCCCTGACACCCAGCCAGCCAGCCAGCAGGGCTGTGAAACCAAGGAGTATAGGCTTGGTTTCCACCCTGCAGTTTTCTGTAAAAAACCAAGCAGACACCGACCACTGACATCTCTGTTGTCATTCAGGTGCAGGATGCAAGAAGACCTTTGCTTGCCTATGCTTTGCCTTTGCAGTTTGTCTCTGCCTTTTTGTTTTTGTTTTTGTGACCTTAGTGATGGAACCCAGGTTTCACACATACTAGGCAGGCGCTCACCACTGAGCTACACCCCCAGCCTTCATTTATCTTTTATGATGAGCCTGCAGAACAAGTAGAAACAGCTGAATTTTACAGACACTAAAATGAAACCTTGAGAAAATTACGCAGATATCAGGATGAGGCAGTTGATTCCAAGGCCAAAAGGATCCTTCCATCTTCCCTTGGAAGCCAGGCATGGATCAGGGTTTAAACTGGGCCTTGCTCTTTGCCCCGAGCACACCCATTCCTACTGTTCCTGCTGTGGGTCATGCCCACTGTCTGAAATGGCTGTGGATAATGTCCAGGCTGCTCTGCCTCGCTGGCTTTCCACTGCTGTGACCACCCCTCACCCAAGCTGCTTCACCCCTCACCCAAGCCCCTGCTTGGTTGCTTCTATTTTTGGGCCCCTGTGGAGGAGCAGACAGCTTTGGGGAGCAAGCAAAGCCTTAGGACAGAGGCTGCCAAGTAATGATGAGAATGGGGCTCAGGCCGACCGAGCCCCCCCAAGTCATGACCAGACAGACTTCTCGCCCTCTGAGCATCAGTTCCTCATCTGTGAAATGGCAATGATAACTCCTGCAGTGTATTGTTGCAATTAATAGTGTTGATTCTGAGTGCTAGAAATTTGAGTGAAGATTGTTTTTACCTTTGTACTTTCCTTTAAAAAAAAAAAAGTACTAACTAGCAGGGCCTTCCTGTCAGTGTAGCTCCCATATTACTCGGAGCTGACTCTGGCCTCTGCAGCTCACTTACCCACCCACAACCCCGTCCTCAGGCTGCTCCCGGCAGATTGGCTTCTCCTTTGTACGACCCAAGCTCTGTGCCTTCTCTGGCCTCTATTACTGTGACATCTGCCACCAGGATGATGCCTCAGTGATTCCAGCCAGGATCATTCACAACTGGGACCTCACCAAGCGCCCGGTAAGTCGCAGAGACTGTTGTAACAACACAAGATACTGAATGACCCCAAAATGGTCCCCACTCTGCTGCTGTTTGTCTGTCTGGAAGAGTTTGGCTAGGGTCACTGGTTCAGTGATGAAGAGAAAAACTTGGTGCCTACCAAGTCCCAGAGCAGAGCTCTGTGAATGCCTGCCAAGTGGGGCATCTGAGGATGGTTTATAGCAGGTCCCACAGTGACAGACACTGTTTAAGGCACCACCAACTTGGTAGGTAGCTAGATAAGCAGATGGGTAGGTAGGTGCATATATAGGAAGATTAGGATAGGATAGACTCAATATTGATGAATGGATGAATAGGTAGTGGGTAAATGGATAGGTGGTTGTGGGTGGGTAGGCTAGCCGGTCGGCTATGCCCCTTGGCTCTACCAGCCCTGGGGGGTCCAGCTGACTGCACTTCTCTGTAGGCCCTGCCTTGCTTATTTCATGTTTTAGAAAGCATTTTTCTGGGCATCCACCCATTTTATAGACAATGAGTTGTTATTGCTTAACATTTAAAATTACAAGTCCAAAGACAGATCAGAATTTTGTGTCATAGCACAGAGAGTGTCACTCTTGACATTCTGGAGCACAGCCATTCTGTGCATTTATTTACCTGGCCACCCGCGTGTTGTGAAGTTGGGGTCATGCTTGACTCATCCTCCTTGGTCCATCTTTGTTCTTTTTTTTTTTTTTTTTTTTTTTTGCGGCCCCGGGAATCGAACTCACAGCCTCGCACCTGCCAGACAGGGGCTTAAGCTGCTGAGCCAAACTCCCGGCCCTGGTTTTTTGAGGCAGGGTCGCGCTATGTAGCTCAGGCCGGCCTTGCGCTCACGTTGTGGCCCAAGCCGGCCCCGAACCCACAACGCTCCGCCTACCTCAGCCTCCCGAGTGCTGGGATTAAAGGCGTGCGCCACCACGCCCAGCTTATCTTTGTTCATTTTGAACCACGTTTTGTGTACTTTTTTATGTCTGCCAAACGTCTAAACAGACCTTTCAGATGTTCCTTTGCTGTAGCTGAGCTGAGCCAGTTTTCTAGCTGTGTTATCATGAGCAAATTAGCTTGGTGTCCTTGTCCCTAGCAGGATGGCTGACATTGTCTGTCTTGGGATTGCGGTGAGGACAGGTGTGGCAGTACCTGCTCACCAGAATGAGCAGTGCTTCCAACAGTGCCTTTCCTCCCTGGAGGTCCCTCACATGTTCTGCCTCATGAACACACTTAGCTATCCCTGAGGGCTCAGACTTCTATGACAGCAGCACCGAGACACAGGAGAAGCTGCTTGCAGTCTTGGCCTGCACATGTGTCCCAGAAGTGCAGGAAAAGTTCTCCATCAAAGGGAGACCCCAAAGTCAGCCTCACTTTGGCTGTTCTGTTGTCTCTTGTCCCTACTTCTTCCTGCTGTGCTAAATATTTAAATTAGCACACAGAGAAGAATAGCCCTCAAAATTGCCACTGTAAAGAACCCTCTGACCATGAACACTTTCCCTCCTTACAAGGCCTGTTGCTTCTGGTGACCCATCTCCTCACTCATTGCTGGAGTCTGTGTCCTTGCCCATTTCCTAACTAGGAAATCACAGTGCTTTCCTCAGATCAGGAAGTATCCAGCTCTCTCAAAGGTCACTGGCCTGCGAAAGACAGGAAAAATCAAAATAGAAAACGGTTAGTCCTTGGGTTTAGGGGTCTTCTTGTTCACAGGGGTTACTCTGGCTGACCCACTTGTGCTGAGCCCCAGCTGGCCCCTGACAGGATGTCAGCCCAGGCCTGCAGTGGAGCTTTTGTCTGTCTCCTCCACACCCACAGAGTGGGACAGTCCCTGGGAGCATGAAACCCCTGTCCACCTGTGCCCATCCTGTGTGTCATTAACCTGAGCCTCACCCATAGCCAGAAGCGAGTAAGATCTGGTCTGGGGCTGAGACAGCACTTGCCTGCTGGGCTGCCACCAGCCAGGGGTGCCTACCTCAGAGTAGAGGTGATGTCCACTGTGGGAGAGGAAAGAAATGCTGTGTAGCTGTGAGAATGGAAGCCAGAGGACTCACTGGGCCTCAAAGTAGGAACAGGTCTCCATGACTTACCCTGATGTTCAGGGGCACGGCAGGGCCGTAGGAGGTCTCACATGGCAGCTCCTGTTTACTGGAGACAAGCTTCTTGCCAGGTCCAGGGCCAAGGACATATGTGGAATTGCTTTTTTCTCATGAGGAAGGTGTGTGCATCTTCCTCTGGTGAACCTCAGCTCCTTAGCACGCCATTAAAAGACCACAGAGGAAGGGAGTTCTCCTTGGTGTTCAGAGACCACACTGCAGCTCAGAGCTGGGCTTCACTCTCCATGGTAGGCTGAGAAACCACTTGAGCATCTCTGAGCCTCAATTTGTTCATGTACCAAATGGGGATACTGCCTCCCTGTGTGAGCTGTTCTGAGATGAGGAAAGGATATGGGCACAGTCCCTAGCCCAGTGTCAGACTCATCCTAGGTGCACAATTGTTGGCCCTGATATGAGAGTCAGGGGCCAAGCACAGAACCGTCAGCTGTGCTCCAGTCAGTTGGGAAAGGCTAGGATTGACCCCCCAGCAGAGGCACAGGGGAGCCTTGCTGGTTGCTGGTGAGAGCCAGGATGCTGGAGAACCTTGTTGAATGGCATCAGCTCTTCAGCTTCCTGGGGCTGGATGGAACCCCTGGCTCCTGAATCTGGCCCAGTGGGGAGACCCTGCTTCCTTCAGACAGGAAGGGAGGGCTAGGACAGAAAGGGGTGAGGGGTGGGCCCTAGACAGAGGTGCCTCCCCATCTCAGCCAGCTCAGGAGAGGAGCAACCGGGGCTGTTAGAGGGAGAGAGTGCCCAGAAACCCTGGGTCAGATCTCGAATCATTCTAAGATGTGTGACCTTGGCCAAGAAGCCTTGTCTCTCCAGACCCAAAACCCATTTCATAGCATGTAAAATGAAGGAGGTGGCTGCTGGGGAGGGGCGGGGGTGGGCATCGCATGCAAAAGTGCTTGCTGAGCAGCCTCTGTTCCCCACGGGGCTCCAGGTCTGCCGGCAGGCCCTGAAGTTCCTGGCACAGATCCAGGCACAGCCCCTTGTCAACCTGCAGCTGGTGAACCCCTCCCTGTATGAGCACGTGGAGCAGATGCACCTCATCGGCCGGAGGCGAGAGCAGCTGAAGCTCCTGGGGGACTACCTGGGCCTGTGCCGCAGCGGAGCCCTCAAGGAGCTGAGCAAGAGGTAAGGCAGGCAGGGGCTCCCCACTGGGCTTGTGGAATTACCACAGGTTTGAGGGCTCATTTACACATTTATTTATTCATTCAACAAGTATTGGGAACATAGTACCAAGCAGCAGGTGGAGGTGTGTTTGGGTGATGCTGAGGCCTTAGCACTTACCCTTTTCCCTCAGGGACTGGGAGGACTGAGGCTGTAGAGGTCCCACCTGGGTGCCCCTTCTTGGCCAGGCTAGCTAACTCTTCCCCTAAAGTGCTATGGCCTCCTGCCCAGTGAGGTGGACCACCTAGGGCCATCTCAGGAGTCTCATCTTCCCTCAGGACCTGGAGAGGCCGCACACCTATGTAGACCAGAACCTTTGGTGGGTTCTTGTGGGTTGGGTGCTGGGGCAGCATGTGCGTGTGGCAGGCCATGCCTGTGCAAGTGCTGTTTAGAGGAGACACAGAATGGGGAAAGGTACAGGACTACCCTGCCCAGCCTCAGCCCCACTGATGACCCCAGCTTCCCATCTCTAGGGTAAATCTGGAAACCCTGTATTCCTATGGCCTTACTGAGTCAGGGCAAGGGTTTCTACACCTGGCCAACACATAGTCCAGGCACAGCATGGTGTGCCTGGAGGGAAGGCACTAACCTAGCATGGGAGGACTCTGGCCTTTCTTCATTCTCATTCTCTCATATTCATTCTCTCCTCTCCCTCTCCCTCTCCCTC